>QNGE01001228.1:58663-135268 GCA_008508345.1 Paragonimus westermani | reverse complement strand
CGAACACTGTTACACTACATGACTGTACACAACGCACACAATCAGTTCTACATAAATTTCTGTGACCCACTGTAGAGAACGGAGAGGAATCAATCTGTAGACTTGCATCGCGTGATATATCCGGATTGCAATTTCAAACACCTTCCTTCCGATCGTTTGTCTGGTTCACTTAACTAGTTGCAAATTTGCTTGCGATCCTATTGCATAACACGACTTCATGCATTTTTATGTACGTATCAATAACTGTTCACTGATAATCAAGACCTATGGTTGCATTTCGAATAAAGTTTGATATTCGTCTCATGTCAGCTTTAATAAATAACGCCGAACATGTTCTCGATTTTGTCGGGTCGAATGTGTTAACGACTGTTTTGGGCCCACTAGTCTCAGTAACGAACACCAGCTTACTAGAATGCAAATACATAAGCACGGTGTAAGTAAGTTAACACACTAAATGAGATCTTTAAAATACTTTATACCTGAAGGATTGCTACATTTTAAGACACACTTCACGATGGCAGTCATATGACTGTGCTTGGAACAAATGATCTCACAGTGTGTTACAAAAATTGTGATAGTTTAAAGTCTTAACATATGGGGAATTCGGTTAGACTGATAAAGACAGACAAAGCGTTGTCAGTCACGACCGCCAACTTGAAAACAATTGTTTCTCGCACGGCGTTCAGTTTTATACGCCATTTATCCTGTATGTGTTTTTTCGATTTTTAATAGCTGCCCAACCTGATCGTGAACAGCTTCAGTCACTGAGACAATAAACATAACGGAACCAACGGTTTTCACTCATTTGAATCGTCCTGGTTTGATCACTAACAGAAAAAGACAACATTTCCTGTGTGTCCGTGATGTATGCTATAGTTGTGCAATTGTGTACACTGTGTTGGCTTCTGTCTGATGCGGTGTTCAAGTGGACGGTTTCATCTACTGCAATAATCCTTTATGTGATTTGTTCTTGAACGTTTGGTTTGATTACCTTCCTGTCGATACCGAGGTCTTCTTCATTTTCAAAGGTGTCTCCTCTTTGTAATTGAGTCATAACTTCAGTAACAGCTCATAGAACTGGTGACCGAGAAGATAAGAGCATTGTCTCGTAACGTGAAAGATAGCCGACTCAATCCCCCATTTAGATAATCCCTACCTGGCAAGCCCAAACAATGAAGACATCGGTAGTCAGATTTCGGTTTGAGTAGGAACACGGTTCAACGACGTCATCTTTGAATCTCAAATATTTTCTGGAATAAGGCGCTGTCATCTATTGAGGTTTCTTGTTGAGGGAGAAACAGCTGTGATCCAGATAGGATGAAATCTGACAAATTTTGAATGGAATCTGTTTGTCCAACACAATCCATTCAAGCGCCTTGAAAACCCGTTAGCATGAACAATCGAAAACTGGAATTCCTTGATTAAACGCCGTGTCAGTAGTAGCGTTGCATTCGGTGTCATGCTCCCATACTCACTCAAGGATCACCAGTTGATTACCATAGATATTACCATAAGTATTGTTCTAGATCTGGATCATGCCAGTCTTTCTCTATATTGAAGAACAATTGAGTTGTATTTCACTACACTCACGAAGTTACGATCGATAAGAGCATGCAAAATAAATTCTCATCTTAGTTTTCGTCTGTCGACTACCTCATCAGATGGGTAGAACGAAATCAACTTTCCAGATGACCAAATTGGCAACATTGCAAACGGCTAATGCACACAACAGAAAACTCAATTCAGAAAAACATCTGTATTCCCCAATTGTAATGTTAGCCCCTTGGGAATACGTGAAAGCGTCCAGCGAAGAACGTAGCAGTCAGATTGCGTTTATTGTACGACCTATGGTTTATTAACAAACTCAGAGAACACAGTTCCCATATGTTCGTCGTGCTAACAAGTAGGCAATTCCCTTTACACGTATATCGCAGTTTTCCATTTCGTGCCCAACATCTCAATTTGAAGCATCAAATGTGACTCGTGACTGAGGGGGTGCACAGTGACTTTGACCTGTAAACTTATTTTGTGATATTACAAGGGCATCGGATGGAAAAATCAGCGCTCCCGAGAGTATATACAATGTTTGACAGCTTGGTGTTTATAATGTGATCTTGAATTTCAGCCCCATGGGTTTCGAATCAAAGTTACAGAGTGATTAATGTGTGTCCGGGAAAATAAATCGGGTAATCTGAGGGTTTATGAAAGATCAATAATGATGAAAACGCTGGGGCCTGGTAAAACTCTCAACCGAGAAACAGTGAATTCTTCTTTACAAGATGCCCGAACCCAATATAACCTCCAGTTCTACTAATTATTTATTATTAATGGAAAAACTCAAGGCACTGAGACTCACAAGAAACTTATTAGTATTAATTAGGTCTCTCGCGCTATGCAGAAGACTTCGGGTAATTTGGAACACCTTTTTGCGTTATAGAACAAATTTCATCAGGTTCACATTTTTTGGTACAAATTTATTTCACCTGTACGTGTAACATATCCACTGGTATGTGTTCATGCTTTAATGGTGTGAAGCCATCGCTGATTAAATAGGGCAGTACCACCAATCGCAGGCAATAACTGTGTCTCCTATCGGGACAATCGGACAACCTGGTCACTACTTACACGCAAGCGTGTTTGACCTTCCAGAAGGGATAATTCGGTCGTGCCCAGTGTGGGGGTAAATTGCGTGGTGTTCCAGACGGATGCTTCATGGGTCAAAGGAATTCGAATTTCGACCGTGTCATGGATATGCACTACCGACGAGCTCTAACACGAGCAAAAATCAAATCCAGTACATCATTTTGAAAGGGGCTAGCTGGATATTCATTCTGACGTCTATGAACCGTGAGTAGTGATCACTTTGAAAGAACCATGAAAGTTTACTTGAAACCATCCCGTTGATAAAACAGTATTCCCGACTGCGTATGCGTTTTTCTAGAGATACCAAGTGATGGATAGCCTTCAGTTCGTGACAAGAGTGATGGAGCAACCGAAAACAGATGTCTTCAGTGCCTAAAACGATGCTTCCTTCCAAATAACGTTATTTGTTTCGAAAACCTCATAAGTTTTAGCAAACAGCAAGTATAAGGTTGTGAGATCACTTCCACCCTATCTTTATTCATGAATTTGGCATGAACTGTCCTATAACTAGCCGAAACGAAACCGACCGTCAACCATATTCACACTCCATCTCTTGTTGAAACAAGCGTTTTAGCGATCAACTTTTGGCCACCTTGCCTGGCTGACTGAGTTTCCCTTCAACGCATCAACTGCCTGAAACGAAGTTGGACGCTGTATCTTGTTGCTTCATGCAGCAAAGGTCCTATCAAGATGATTGTTCTCTCAATCCAACAGCTGAACAACCAAAGCCTAGTACAAATGTTAATCTTAACCTGGTGCTCCCGTACGCGAGTGTTAAGGAAAAACGGCATGCCCTGAACCATTGTAAGTGACCCAGAACCTGTCTGGATGACCCGTTGTCACATCGGACCTGTTGGGTAGCCCAGCTGTCAACTGTGGTCAGAGTTCACAACGAAAATGGATTTAGGAATACGAACACCGAGAGCCGGGGACAATTTGTTGCCTTGTTTGACGGGTACCGCACAAGCGTACAAGCAGCATGTATGCAGATTGAAATACGTCCCATACAGGAGAAAACACGTATTTCGGCGGCACCTACTGCATTCGATTGGATCACAAAACCTGAACTGATTTGAGGGAACTGAAAGATTTTTAACAAGTAATATAAATAAGGTGTAGAAAGGCGACCTTATAGGGGCCCAAATTACGCTGTGATTAGTCGAGTTAAAGAGTCGACAGGGAAATGACAGGCATTCTAGGGATCTCGACAGAACAGTCAGGAAATTTAAGGCATGCCACGTTTTCGAGATGAGCAGTCCGTACGGTTTGAACACACACGTGTAATCAGACATAGACATATTAGAGATAGACGCAGCCAAAGACGGATCAAATTATGATAACTGTGCAAACGCAGGTATGCTTACTGTGAATCATTTCATTATCTCGTAATTCCGTCACTGTCTTATCCATCACCAGAAAGGTGTGCTTCCTGAAGTTGGTGAGTATGTTCATTTGGACTCTTCAGTGTTTTTATGGGTTCATGAACAACTCATGTTGACATTCGGACTGCAGATTCAAACAATTGCCGACAAACTCCCCAGTTGTATGAAAAATTGGTCATGAACAAATCTGTTATCCACCGTGTCTACTATTATCGATCGGCATAAGTTAAGTCGCGTAAAATCTACATAATACTTGCATTCAAACCAGCATTTCACAACTGGCTTCTTCTTTGTGTAGATTAATCGGATCCAATTAATCTAAATAGGATTTGAAACATGAACCCACTCCTTCACTAACGTAAAGTCTTGTCTAATCGGCACCCATTCAGAGAATACATAGCTGATAACGGGAACGATTAATGGGATGGCCCATTCAAACTCACTGTGGACTCCATAGAGCGCCTGCTTGAGGAGGAACACAATGAAACATTGTATAAGAATAGATTGATTTGTTTGCGATGAGAGTCAGTATGAGCTGACAGTTCGAAGTAGTTGCATGTGTTCATACTACCAGAATATGAACAATTTGCGTGGCGGTTGCAATGACTGATTTTATTGTCAAAATTGCAACAAGTTAAGCGAATTCACCCAATTGAAACAAGTAACAGAATATTCACTGATTAACTATGGCGCACAAGGATGGGGAAAGAAATGTTGAGAGACCATCGTAGTCATCCGTTCCGGAGGTTAATCCGACAAAGGAAATAAGCCGGTTTCGTTGGATAGATATCCGAACAACAGTCATCTCAGAAAACCAACATGCAAGCAGTCAGCAACTATTTTTGTGTACATAATGTTAGATTCAGTCGGTGTAGAGGCACAGTCATCACGAGGTGGAGTGGCTGTTTCAGGTTTGATCTAATTAGTACTCTGAATGTGGGTCTTGCATGCAGGCTGTACCCGACCTGTTGGAACTCGTTTGTTGTTGCATTGGTAACCTTCGAATTTAGCAATCGTTTCGGTGTATGCCCAGCAGTGTGTGGCGATGGACTGCCTAGTCCTACCGAAGTAACTGCTGTTCCAGATACATCCACACTCGTAAATATCACTGGAACCGGTGAAGTCGGTGTCAATGCTGTCTTGGTTTTGGCTGAAATGCGTGCACTCTCCAGCAACGAGCAGTTCCTCAGAGTTTTCTTCACGCTTAACTGCTGTGTCTAAACAGTGCCTAATTACAGTTGTCGTTCCCACATGGTGAAGATGGACGCATTTGAGCGAAACATTACTCGAGGTGAACCGTAGACAGGTTTTTGAAATTTAATGATTGTATAGTTTTTCACAGAGTGCCATGCAACAGCCTCATCTTACTTGCCAGTCGGTCATATATTAAATTGTATGAAACCTCGTGAAACAAAGACGTAGCGAATGAAAGTTTATGTGCGAATGGCGCTGAGCAATTTAGATGTAAATTTTATTCAGTCCTTGTAGGCTTGCGGTAATTAAGATTGAATAGTGAACAGTCTTACCATTTATTTCCCAGGATACTTGAAACTGTAAGGCTGACGGTTTCCTTGGGTCCCATAGTGAAAGTCTATGTGCAGAATCTTCCACAGCTAATGAGACCTTGTAATTTAATCGTGTACTTTGTATACTACGGAAGTATTAGAGACTGACAATTTGGAAGCTAACGGCCCGATTCCCTGTCAATAACATGTTTTAGGCGCCCCCCGAAGAGGTCTGCAAACACTGATTCCAATGAGCACCCCGTTGCGGTATTAGCTTTTCGTTTCTAAAGGATACTAATGAACAGAATTCGGATGCCGGATGCTGGAACCCATGTGGCTGACCGACTTGCAGCGGTGTAATAGCAAACACCTTTGGTAACTTCATCAATGGTAGCACTCAAGAGTACTCTTGTAATCTAAACTGACTTAGTCGATAGACTTTGAATCTCTTTTCCGAAACCAGGTCCACGAGTCCGGTTATGCCTATTCGGATGTACACGGTTAATATGATTGCCATGAGTTAATCAAAGCGACTAGTGAACGGCCCACTATATGCACCAATGAATAGATATTGGAGTTCGTCTAGCACATCGAACTTGTGTGTTTTGTGAGATCTATAGGCTGACAGCATCAGAATGCCCTTAGGCAACAGCTTCTTGGCAGTGATATAATCAGTCTTAATTTCTAATGTAAATATCAAATTGTTGTGATAAATCTGCTGTTAACATTTGCACGGTGTAGGTTAGATTGGTATCAACAGCGAATTTCGATAAACATCGATCCTCTGATTGACGACCACTTTTTTAGAGACCATGATTAAGAGAATAACGATAGGGACGGTCTTCATGTTACCAGTTTATCCAGGCACAGTGCACGTCTATCTTGGGGCTCAGGCTCTGTACCAAACAAGTGTTAAACTCGACTGATGAACCACAGAAGTGGTAGATCATTAACTGGGTGAGACTTAGTTTGTTTAAATAGCTTTTCCGAAAATGGAGGACTAATTTTGGCAGTTCCTTTATGAATAGTGAGTCCACTTTAAGGGAAAACGTGTAATCGTGTGTTCAAACGATGTTCAAACGATAGGAAGTGGAGTCAGTGTGCATACTCCTTTGTGCTTATTCCCACTAGTCTTAGAATCAACAAGATCCAAGTTCTCAATACACTGAGAAGAGGGTTAAGTGTACAGAAGCAACAATTAACTGGGTCAAACAGAGAGAAAACTAGTCAAAAATGTCTTAATTCTGAAACTAGTTTTGCTAGTGCACAGCAAGAATATATCACTTTCTTGAAACCAGTTTAAGCACATGGCGACAAACATTGTTTATAGTTTGGGACACTGTAGTTTATGTGCCACCGAAATTTGGCGCCTTCAATTTGCAAAAGGACAAACGTGAAATAAATACACAAATGTCATTTTGTACCTAGTGTACTTCAAAGGAGGGGTTTTATACGAAGCAAGCTTTTATGAAGAAGAAATTCCCAGTGGCCAAAAAATATACTGGATATTAATACTGATTACAGCAATAAAAACTGTGAGTTAGAAGTTATCACAGGAAGCAAATGTTCGTGTTTGACGTCGAAAAATCTGTTCCACTTGGCCAGTAACACCTTATGGAAGCTCTGAAACATCAGCCTGATTTAATATGATCACGCCGGAAATTCCGTAGAAACTGGCAGAAATCGGAATAGAATATCTTGGAAATCAAATCGAATACTGCGGACATTTTCTGAAAATATATTCAGTTGTATCCGTCCTCTAACTTTTGCTTAACAGGGTTTATAAACTGTGGACAAGTTATGACACCCATTCAACCCGGGATTCGAACCCAATACAAATCTACCTGGTCTATCTCTCTCATTGAAAGTGATCAGGTGACCGAGTTGTCTGAAATGATGGAGTGTATTTAGTTAGAATGATCTGCGTAGCTCTACCACCATTATCTCTAAACAAAATAATCAACCACGAATCTCCACTGATATTCCCAGCTAATTCTTAACGGAAGACCAACGTTTCTCAAACCGTTTACGAATGACGTCAATCCGGGTTGTCGCTCAAAGTTACGGTTAATTTTGGTTGTGTTCACCTCATAACCAAGAAGTGCAACATTGCGATCAACTGAAGATATCCTCTGTGCTGCATGACTAAATCAAGAATAACCGATTTATAATTTTCAATTTCCGGCAAATTTCTGTATTTCTTGTCATAGTTTACCTGCGTCGATGTTAGGTCTGGAAAAACCTAAATTTCCCAATTTTTTCAAATTGTATCGCGCAGACAAAGAGCAACAGTGAATTCAAGCGTAATCAATTCTGAACAGCTTTTGCGTTTTATGAGAGTGTGGAAATAATTTATTGCATCCGAAGGTGCTTTCCGAAAAAGTTGATGTACAGTCAGACAGAGTGATTTTAACCGCTCAGCCTTTACGAACTAGACGTACACATTACATGCGCGTACGTAAATGTTCTTTCATTTAGTTTCATCTAGCCGACTAGGACCTGAGTTACAAAAGGGTTCGACTCTGAATCACGGTCCAACGCACCCGTGTGAATGCATGCCGGTGGCCCAAGTGATATTTACTAAGGGCGTTCATTTATTTGTAATTAATGTTAAAAAACCTCCGACGCCTAACAACAACAGTATTCTTCCGGAAAACGATAGTGTTCCACTGAGAATGTAAATTATCTGTAGGAGAAAGTGTCCTTCGTAGGACACGGACCACGTTGCACATTACTTGTACGGCAGTTCGAGGTTCTCGAGCTGTGATGCTCGTTCAAACGGATGTGAAATACAAGACAGACCAGTACGAAGATCGAACTGTCGAAAAATCAACATCAGTTGAGAAAGCTCGATCAGTGTACGTGAGTAAATTAAAGAAAAACCTCCGGTGGGCGTCGTGCTATTTTTTATGTCATGCTGTAGTGGGCTAACCAATTCGAAATGACGCTGACTATTTGTTCTGTCTAGTGTATACAACCCAGGAAGTACTGCCGTCCATTTTGTGTGCAAGGTTTACCACACGACGGTTATCAACGTGACGTTTGTCATAAATAATATTATCCAAGGAATAGCGGAAATTGTTGTTTAATGTGTGTGGTCGGGTCAGTGTAAATATTTTGGTTCACAAAGTTTTAAAAAATCCTGATGCAATTAAAAACGTAGCCGCTAGGCAATAATTTCGCCTTGAATAATCACAGGGAGCATGCAGAACTTACTCCCATATTACCCAAATTTAATGAAATATCAAATAATTTGAGGACCTTTCTAACTTATTCATGAAATTTACTACTCTTTCACATAATAATATGTTACATTAAAGTGTTCAACGTATCTTTACAATCAAAAGAATTTTCAGGTTGAATGTCACTCAAATTTGACCACAGCCCTCGCATTCAGATGGACTTCCCAGCCAGTCTCTTTCGAAAAGGCTGGAAAGTATATCCGAATGTGAAGGCTGCAATCAAATGTGTGATGTTCAACTTGAAGATAAACCATACTCTCGACTAATCAGATGTATTCAGAACAGTGTTAATTTTAGAAGTGCGTCTCCGATCTCACTATTGTCTCCGAGCCCCTTAGTGGTAACCAATGAGATTTGTTCAATTCTTTTTCGGTAATTTTCTCACTTTATCGAAGAACGTTCAAGTTAATACCTCGGTCGTTCGATATGTGTTAAAAATGTGGTCTATGCCAATAAGGTTTGAGCAAAATCACGCATACCAAAATAACCAGATTCACATACATATGTGACGTTCAGTTTGCTTCAAATCAGCTATTTGAAAAAGACGCCAAGAGTAACATGCACCTGTGTGTATGCTCATTTTAGTGTCGCATGTCGACTTACGGACACGACGAGTTCCAGGTCACAGTAAATATGTTACTGCTACCCTGTTACACCATTGCTAATCGTTGTCGATAATTAATACGCATTGCGCTTCTGGACTTGACCATGGAACAGAATACGCAAATATGATTAACAGAAACAATTAAGTTAAGAGTATTTTCAATCGCAATTCATTCTAGCCCGTCGTAGAAGTGACTGTAAGGGAAATCCAAATTAGACCTTCTTTTCAGAGCGATGAGGTGCTCGAAACGTTTGAGTGGATAACCAGCTCCTTCCTAAAACACAGCTATGACATGAGAACGCATGTCGCACATTCACAGACTCCAGTTATCACCACACTTTGTCAAACACGGAATTTTTGCGTTCTCAAATAGTATTCTTATCCACCCTTTTCTGTACATCTGTGGAAACTTCTACGTTGATGAAACAGAAAGGGAAGAACAATCCGACAATCTTCCATAACTTTTTCTGGTTGGTTTCCACCAATTAACCCGTACAGACCAACCATATCCTCAAACGTACTGCGACTGCCCACATTTGGTATTGTTGAAAAATACAGATAGGCAGGGTCGACTAGTCTCTGCCAGTCTACCCGAACCTGACACAAAAATGAGCAAGGCCGGTGTCTTTGACTTGACCCACTTCTCAATATAGCCATGTTAATTGAGCGTCGTATACTAGCACTCGTTATTCGGTTAGTCGATATTTTGTGTGAACTGGTTGCATACAGTAACGTAGTTATAACTGGACACTATATCTTGAGACGAAAAGCCGACAACATATTTAACAACAACTGGTCATCGGAGGGAGGACTGGTTTAGAATATACTAAACCTCATTGATCGGTCAAAGCAATGTCATCCTGAAACAGTTGGCTATTGCAAAAATGGTAGTATTAACGACAAATGTGTCTGCGGTTCAGATCGTATACAATATGATCCAAAGTAACACTCGCCAGTTTATACGTGGGTTGAATCAACATCACCTTACATTATGAAAATGTCGAGACAATCCTTCCAGAACTCTGCAATACCTGAAGTTAGGAACCACGGTTAGCTTTAGAAACCGTATCCCAATTGTTACCTCCCATGCAGATAGTGAGGACTAGATCTCTGACTAGTTACAGTAAGCAGATCTTGTTCACAAGAACTTGAATTTATAGGTTATAATTGTACTAACCATATCACAGTTTGTCACTGGCTGATCGTACTTGAATCTACAAAGTCACAAACAGTAAGTTGATGGGTATAATATACAAAAACACTGGCAAATAACGGGAATTGTGACACACAGGCTTCTCGCCCAATCCTGGTTTGGTGTATCAACTCAACTTTCGGATTTGTACCTTGTGAGATCACCTGATATGTCGAAGTTTGAATAAGTGATGAACCAAGTAGAGTTTTGCCATGAATTCTCCTCAGTTTCTTGTCAATGAATCACAAATCCTGCGCCTACTTTCTACAGTCCATTCGATTAGCAAACAATTTTTCATAACTAACATGAACTGTACGATCTTCCACGAAGAAGTCGAGCAACGCGTAGCGATATTAGATCGTTTCCGGGGAATGGGTTACAATTTGCTCCTGAACGGGCTAAATATGAAGTATAGTCACATAATAAGGCATCATACCCAAAAGAGCTCTTCCGAGCAGTCAACAGGTTCAAAACAATGGGAATGAGCCGAGCTCCAAAAAAGGGAGTGCACGCACCACTCAAATAAATTACAATGACCGACAACTGGCTATTCCCACAACCATCAAATTGACGTGACAAAACAAAATAGTCTAGGTCAAGGTCCAATTAACGTCCAGAAACAGGGGAGGTTGAATGCATAGGGGTGAATATTTAGAGGAATTGGGTTGGGTCGGATTTTCACATGATTGTAGTTAAAAAAATTCGATACATGAACAGCTCAGTAGGAGCAAATGCACCAGGTCAAGCTCACTTGTAGCTAGCTAAACAAACTATACCCAACAAAGATTATGTGATCTTTCAGCATTCACAATTGTGCAATATCAACACTAACAAATTGTCTCATCCAACCATTTCGTGCATGAAAACTGCCGTGAGTGACAGGTAACAGTTATAGGTTTTCCCATAAGTTCCGGACCAATGTCTCAAATCATTGCGAACTACCCGTGCCCACATTTCATTCGACAGTTTACTTCCCACCATATTTATTCACATGCACTCTCAAATTAAGTAGGTTCGTGTATCACACTTTCTGGTTATCTTCTTCCTAAACAGTAGGTTAATATTTAACCGAACAAAAAGAAGCACCTCAACTGGCATAAATAGATCCTTCCGGGGCAGTCGATCCCCTGAATCATTTGGTGGATTTCATATGAGGGTGGGACGGGTGAGTAACAGAGTCCAAGTGTGAAATTTTCGAGCTCCCAGTGTGCCTTCGTAGCTCAGCTCAGTCACAACTATGTCCATTAGTGGCCGATATATTCATGGCGAAGCTACAGCATGATATCATTAGTTCCGAACAATTATTGTGTAGGCGATGGATTGAAACGGCTCATTGAAGTATTGGTGCATCTCAGCACCGTCGGCGAAAATACCCATTTTTTTCTAGACCCTGAATTACCTTCAGGTACTGAAATTTTGGGCGTGCTCATGTTTCGTTGCGAAAATGTGTAAAGTTTAATGTAGCTCATCTAGGACAGAGCGGTATACAAACCGTAATACTTTTGTACAAGTAAGACAAATCTGAAGTCTCGTTTGCTGACCGATAGATAACGTGAATAACATATTATGTGACATTGATTATCCAGAACAGTGCATCTGTAAGTGTGTACTAATTAACACAGAGAGATGTGTCACAAGCTGCGGTCAAAATTATGTTTATCTCTCATCATACTTCAAAGACGATATCCCAGTTGTAAACGTAGCCGGAAGCCTGGGGTATCAGTTGACGAAACCCGCTTGAAGCTCAGTTGTATGTCCCGTTTACGTCCAAACCATTTTTGTTTTCATCCGAAGCATAAACTGCCTGTAAGTTTTGTGCTTGTTGTCTCATTCGTTCCTACGGAAAAACCTGTCTAGGCTGCATAACACTGCAGCTATCCGAATGCACCTGACAGCATCTATCTAGGCAGCTGGCTCGAGGATCAGTCCAACCGATTTTTTCAAGCTGACTTGTGAAGTCTGTGATGCGTAATTAATGTAGGTCAATGGTCGTTTATCATCAACGGAAGAGACCACTGAAATTCGCTCAAACTCGCTTCCGTTGTGCCTTGAAAAACATCGAGCAAAATGCTGGAATCTCGCATGAACACAGATGTGTACGCCGCAATGATCTAGCACATAACCACGATTATTTCCTTAAAGCTGTCGTAACCCATGCAACTGCTGTTATGTAACTATGTTCCAAAACTCGGGCCTAGTTGATAGTAATGTTTGTTATCACCTGTTCTATTCGTCAATTATATATTGTCTTCAAAATGCCGAAAACGGGTTGTTTGCTTCGTGTTTCGTTTTCTGACTAAATTGGACCTATTCACAATTCTTGTGCCAGTCAGTGACTAAAACCTAATCCTGAAAAAATCTCGCATCGGTATACATATTTATGCTCGACGGAGATCAGAATGAGCACAAATTACATCTCCAACCTATAAGAGTCGATCAAGGAGCTCGACATCGTGTCGCGGCCACTTTTTATTGATTTGATGAGAGTAATAAAATTTCGGAAGAATGAAATATATTGAAGTTAATTACAACGCTTGAAATCTACCACCTGGTCTAGATTGTGAAAAGTTATTTTTTGAGACATCGCCAATCACAAAATGTGCACGATGGCTTTTGTCGGTAAAGTAAAAAACTTTAGTTAATTACACACCTAGATGTCAAACGTCGTTTTCTTTTCCTCATTAAATAACTGTGGTAGAATTCGAGCTACGAATGAGATGTTTTGTTTTTTCGTAGTGCTTACACATTTCGAAGACTGTCTAGTGTAAATCCTTCCAGCTAACCTTAGTAACCAGGCGGATGTTTTCAATTGTTGCGTCGAGTAAGTTTCCAAACAGCAATCCGTCACCTCCTAGATGCGCATCTGATACTGTGCATCCACAACACCTCATACTTGAACTAACACCTATTTCCACTGGAGAATAAAGCAGTATCAAGTTGACTGAGCATGTGTGAGTTTTGATGCACTGCAAAATGTACCATCAGAGAGCAGTTTTTCATCGTTTGCTATTTTCTAAAGTGTTGGCCATCCACTATGTTACGGTAGGCTCAAATTTCATAACGATCGCGTGGTTAAGTTTTTACCCCTACAGGAGCTGCTTTACAGTCGAGAAATAGCGATTCCACCGTAATTTATGTTGATTGATTTATACGCATGTTGGAATTGGACTGTGACGACTTAACTTTCACTGGTTAATCTCCCCACCAGAAGCGATTGCATACTTAGTGTCAAAGGCTGGCCGTTCTGCAACGCCCTGTCTTGCGTTCCGAATATGACATGCTGTACACATATATATTCTCATCATCCACTAAAAACCGAACTGTTATCCTATGCTCGTCTGCTTTGCTCGCAAAAATATTATTAAGCATATCCTGTTTCTCAATAGAATTGGTTACTCATGTACAATGCAAGAGAAGTGAGGGTTGTAAATTGTTCTTCATTTACTGCGGATCTTTCTAGAGTACCACTTATCTGAGTCAACTAAGCATTCTGCCTTCGTCTGGTGTGACCGACCTGACCGCAAACAGGATCCGACGCAATGCTTGTCTGAACACCAGAAGTCCGAAAATTTTGTTCCAAAAGAACTCGTCGGACGGTCAGTTTTGTGCACCCCTCGAAGGTATATGTCAACCAATGAACGCTCGCAGCCCCTGCAAGCAGACCGTGAATTCATTCTTCAATATGACTGTTGATAGTTCAGTGCCGAACTATACCTGTAAATATCGGGAATGCCCCATTTGTACTATGGATCATGCGAGTACACTTCCTTTTTAGACGGGGAGTAATAAGGAAGGGACAATCAATCAATGCATAAACTCGTCTCTCTCAGTTTTGATTTTTACCAAACCCCTTCTGCAAGGGTCATAGAAAGACAATACAGTGTGTACCTGCCATTTTCACACATCGTTTGCTAATCATGATATTCGCTTTGAAAATCAAGTTTTTGAAACAGTAGTCCATGGTAGCGTGATTACTCAACTGCCGACGCACCGACAATGTTGCATGGCAGTGAGCAAGCGAATCTGCTCTCTCGACCGACCACTTTGTGGTCTGAACCCCCAATCATCCGGAATAAGCTTTTGTTCGGTTACGCGAGGTGCGCTGATCACAGTCGTAGTGTGGGCAGGACCTTACACCCGATTTATAGAGGGCAGAGTTTTTCAGCTGTCTTTACCATCCGAACAATTCTTGTTTTTCCCTAGACTTGGAAAAAGTTCAGAACTTACATGAAGAGAAAAAATCAACATGGGAAGTATGAAATGCATAGCTGCCTTAATGAAAGCTATGCTTAATCCTACTAAGTAGTCTGACAGCTTCATACATAGGTGGTGATTCATGAATTATATAAATACCTGAATGAAAGGTTTCAAAACTAAGTAACCGGGAAAATGAAATTCGCGTCGTCCATTATCCATAGATGGTAATGCGACGACCTTCAAAGCGATGTAGTAGCAATTGACGAGAAGACCAACAGTAGTTAAGTAGTGATGGTTTGGGACGTGTTTTCAAAAAGGCATTTGGGTGAATTGCCTAGTATAGATGGCGGGCAAAGTGCTTATTCTTATGTCAACGTATAGCTTGGATTTAACTGTCACCTACCATATTGCGTATACGGGGAAGTCCATCATTCTTCGTAGCACACGTTCTAAATCACAAACTCTTCTCTTTATCCGCAAAGTACACGTGGATTAGCTGAGCTGTATTCTTGATATAAACCCGATGGAAAAACTAGGAGGAATACACGTGACAATCCTACAGTTCTTTGTCACGTTTCAGGAACGTCCTGAGGCCGGAACAGATTAGCGGCAGTCAACCCATTTTAAAGCAAATATGGTTAAGTTGCCCAGAAATGCACTGGAAAGAACTTTGTAAATGGCCCCGTGACTTCTGCTAATGAATAGGTAGGAAAAAATGGGAATCAAATAAAATATTACCTACCGTAAGTGAAATGATCTGAGACAGATCAACACGGATGTCAGTGTTTTGAAGGATGTTACATTATATTATCTATAATATATGGGATGGTACTATGCATTTGTCTTCGATGGCATATTGTCATAACATCGATTGTCAGGCTTCTACGAAGGGTGTGCTGACGTGCACTCCATATCTCAAATAAGTATGTTACTGCGCTTCAGGGTTTAACGGTCCGAAATTACTTCGTTTGAGGCCAACTAACCGAAATCCAGTTCAGTTCAGTTCAAAGTTCATACCCACAAATGTACTGACAAATGTTAACACCACAAAAGCAACTTTTTCATGGTGTGTTTGCACATATTTTCGGGAGTTGAAAGTCCACCCAGTTCATGAAACTCGATTATAAATGTTTTATTGCATAATTCCGTTCGTTGTTCGGCGAACGCGTTTTATCGTGTGTTGTACGTGACAGGATGCAATAAATGGCTACTGAAAAAGATTTATCTCGATTTATAATTCAACCGATGGCGCTCGAAATGATAAACATCTGTGTTACTGTTCCTATTGCTGAGAATATGCTGAGTTCTTCTCTCAACCAATGATTAGAAATTGAAAATCATAATTTTGATCATATCTTCAGCATTCAAGTAACCTATTCCGCTAGTCTATCACAGGGATGATAAGACGAGCTAACCATTATTCGCACACGATTGCTTCCAACATTCGAACGTGATGATCCATTTATGTATGTTTTAAAACTGCATGCTCATATCACAATCTTGAGAGCTGTTTTCTAATCTTTTGTATAGACGATCAACGATAAAATCAGAAAAAACCGGAATCAAGCCTCTTCTTTTAAAGTAGAACAACCATAGAATATGTTTGAATTCGAATGTGGCGATCAAACAGGGATGTGGTTCGAGCTGTAACAACTTCAACTCTGGAACTTCAGTTGGATAATTGATTGTATTTTTTTAAAATAAAATGGTTCCCCATTTTGATTTTTGACGTTATAAGTTGAAAAATAACTGTCACATAATCGAGCTATAGGTTTGAAAGTATTCATCTAAAAAAGCTGGATATCACTCAACAAATTGTAGTTTGTCCATTCACGCAGATCCTTCAGTCCGTTTTTGTCGAATCAAAGTTCTGTGTTCAGGAATGAATTAAGAGACGGTCGGATTGTAGCCGACAGAAGAGAGCAGAGTATCGTTCTTCCTGAAAATACCGCCATGAAAGTTGGACACGCAGAAGTTCGGTACCAATGTTTACTGAAGGAACAACTGTTATCAACCAGATTACCTTATTGCAAAACCTGTTACTTGAAAAATATACCGCGTTTTGATGCGAAGTTGTTTTGTTGAAGTCAATTAGATCATCTCTTTCGGTCAGTAAATTGGGTGGTATTTAAGTAACTTGTGTTGTAAGCTGCTAAACTGAGTGACTGGCAAACTGCTAGATCGGAATCAGACCCATGGAGAGCAATATTTTGGATAGGAAGCAACATGCATACATTAGTGATCAGATTACTGGTTAAGAAAGCAGACCAAAAGCTTCGATTCAACCGACTAATTGTGTGCCTACCGCTGAATAGCATGCCTATGAACATGGGCCTCTCAAAATTTTCTGCGTTGACTTATTTAGGGTAATTCACATAGCCTCCGTAATTACCCTACAAAGCTGAGTCAAGGACAATTTTAGCATTTGGCTTGGTATCTTAGTTGACACGATCATCTCACAGGAATAAGTTCACCACAACTACACCAGGGTTTGAATAGGTTCAACCGTCTTCACTACTAAGTTACACAGCACAGTCCATTCGAACCAGAACCGTTGAAGTGGTCGGTAAAACGATCATAAAAATAGTGGCCGCGTTCGACCCATCGTTTGCTTAGGACTTTTTCGGAATACTTTTTCCCAATATATGAATACTGGAGATAGATGGAAAATTTCATTGAAATAATATGCGTTTTGGATGCAAGGAAAACCATTTGATGGAACAGTAAATTAGTGTTCTTGGTCAATTAATTGGCCCAAATCAGCCGGAACGGAGGCTGCTTCGTAGTTCCCAGTTTCAGGACTGTTAGAAAATCGAGAAAAAGATCGTATTCGATCAAATGCTCCCACGTATACGATTGGAACATGACAGTATGGTTTATCGTATTAAGTTTTACTGTCATGAAATCCTCTGATGACGGACAACTTCATTATCACTGTACCTCTCTGAGGTACAGCAATAAGTTGCTTTATCACGTTATACTGGTTTGGTCGATCGATGTGATGTTAGTTGGCTGACAGTAAAACAGCTAGAATCATCTTGGATGATAACAGCATTACAGAGACTTAAATGATCTCGTCAATAACTGACGGGTCGAAATGGATCGTTGTACCCGTGGGATTTTAGGTGTACCCATTAGAGCTGTTTTAGCAGAAACAGTTGCCAAAACCTTCTTGGAGTAATGAGTGGCTAACATTAGTATGCCATTTACAATCATTACGGATCCAGGTAACCAGTTTCAGGTTTCCGCTTTTCGTGACTCTGTGCAGTTACTGGGATGTTCACACATTAAAACAACAACATACCATCCTTACGCTGATGATTTAGTCGGGCGTTTTCCCCGGCACCTAAAAGCCTCGACAACCGCCCAGTCTGACGCAACGAAATGGAGCGAGCGTCTGCCACTCATTCCCCTAGGAATCCGGTCTACCGTTAAAGAGGATATCGGTTGCACTACCCCTGAGTTAGTTTGCGGTACCAATTTTAAGCAACCAGGAGAAGTAATTCAACCGTCGACACACTGAGACCCAGGTTGAGGTTACATTTCACTTTACGACAACACATATCCGGCCTTCGTTTCACAATACCCGTCAACAGTGACGCCGAGAACAAAAATCTCCGAATTTGAGCGCATGTAAATTTGTGTTCATGTGACAAAACGCCCTCAGGAAACCTATACAACCACGATGCTTCGGCCCATTAAAGTGGTTAAGCGCGACAAAACTTTTCATTAATGTAAAGGCTTGGGCGGAGCAAATACACACCAATTGATCGACTGAAACCAGACTAGATAGAGGAGGATGTTGAAACACCTGATCCAATTTTGAAAGAAAATTCTTCCCCATCCCCAACATTATTACACCCAACTGCAGTTCAGCCCTAATGTGATCTTGGACAACCTGCCACACGTAGAGGATGGTAGGTTCACTGGCAGAAACAACCTAAAAATTACGATTCGTGATATGGCTGTCGAGCGTTTGGTTCGTTTTCCCATCACTGTTGCTCTTTCTTCGTGTTTTCAACCCACAAACGCTCTGGTGGGGAAGTATTATAGTGTCTACAGCCCGTAGTTATATTTTGCAATTCGTTTATATATTTTTTGTACATACCGATTCGTTAACCGCATTTGTACACTTGTTTGGACAAGTTATCATCATTGTTGATTTTGATTGCCATCAAGAATAAACGGGAGTTACCGCGTAACGTCTCGGTCTTCTTCATTTGCCTAGATTTTTCGGTCGTTGAAGTCATCGCAGAGGGGAATTTTTCATCTCCACGTATCTGTTGATCTACCGAGGCCGAACGTTCGTCAACCCATCTCGCGTGTGGAATTATCTATCGGTCGTTCTCCGAAACCATACTCTGGGGCTGTCCTTCTCCCGGGTGGTGGCCTATCCAATCCAACCGATTTTGACTTGCCATTGAGTTATTCCCATTTTTCATTGATACGTCTTCCATTTATTTGTATGCGTACTTTTTGTGCACATCCATAACCGTTACAGCTCATCTTTGGTGTTACCGTATTTTGGTCATTCTTACCATTTGATTGATAATGGTGAGCCCCACCATTTTTCCGAACAGTATCCGTCTCGTTGATTAGACCACTGTACATGCGCTGCTCGTTTACTGTGAGATAGCGGTTCATCTGGATCTGATATACAGTTCTGGCGACAGATGTTCGTGAACGTGTACTGCTGTACCTGCAACAACACGACTAGACGGTGAATATTTCGACCACACGAAGTGACTACGCGAATTAGACTATTGGCAACCACTCCTGCCGATATGACTGAAAGGCAGTGGTTGACAACGAATTAGGTTACTACCAGGAATGGACCATAGAAATTACTCCTGTTGAATCTTCTACTGATTCCCTGAAGACGACAATGTTCAAAACTGGCATTTGACCAATATGCCTTTAACAAAATCAAATCAATTGTCACGTAAATGGAGATTGAATATGGCACTATCTGTCCACGAGGAGTATTGCGGCTTGAACAATCATGTCCGGAACTGGCAGATCGTTGTTTATTCACCTAAGCTATTGCGTGGAAGCAACCACGACTCCTTCAACGCGTTTATCGGTATACATTTCGTCTGTCATGTACTCATTCAAGCGAACTGTCACTCTAACACGTCGTATCCTATTGTGAACCATATTCAGACGTTGATAACCGTCTCCTCCACATTCTTAGCAATACTACTGTTAAACAGTTTGTTGTCTTGCGATTAACACAGTTTGAATTTTTGACTGCAGAAGTTATACGTGCGACTAATTGGGCCTGTGATTCGTGTGTGTCAGTTTTTAACACCATTCGAGATTTCTGCTGTAACTCTGTTCTTCAGAGTAACGCAATCCCTCGGTTGCTCCACTCCGTTGTACACTGCAATAAGAACCACGCAGTATCTGACAGAAAGCGTTCGGTATAGTCACACATAACACTTCGGTCAGTGACGCCAGATTCGATGTCACATAAGCATTATCCTGTTCATTGTTTGGTATGGCACTTCATCACAAGCAATGTCACGACAACCGCACTAGTGTGATAAACTCAGCTGTGATTCGTCGAACTAACTGACTAACCAGTTATAGCCAACACACCGAATGACAAGACAACGTGAAATACACTTCAACATACCATCTAGGCACCACCCTCTCCGAGCAATAATACCTAGTATCTCGTCTCTCTCTCGTTGTCTGTTTTAACCACCGAATCCAATTGAGTCTGATCACCAATGATCACGCACTTCTCGTTGCAGATGAATTTGCTCATTTTACTTGACATAACCACACAACCTGTGTTATTGAATACTGTAACCAAGTTGGATTTACTGTGGTGTCGCTTGACTGACGGCTCAGCTGATTGCAATTGCCTTTGTTTGGAAAAGTATGTCAGATTTGTCAACGGAACCGCCATTTGATGGATTGTTACTCTAAGTGAAGTCCATTATTGTCATTAGTTGGTAACACTTCATACAATTCGCAGACGTCTTATGACGATTCAGCCACCCTCTTCTGCAGTAGATACGACCCTTACAGCCTCGTATAAACTGAACCGCGGTTTGTGGGGAACACAGCTATAGATATGATTCATCTTGGGGTTACAATGGTGTCAAACATTTTCATCCAATTCCGTGCACAATTTGACAAAACATGGGTAGTGGACAAGGTGTTACGGGAAAGTTCACTGAACGTTAAAAGTAGTAGGATAACCGTGAAAAGGTTTCATCAAAGTAAGCGTTGTTTGTCTTATGCCACTTTTAGTGTGATGTTTTATTTCGATAGAAACAAAACGTGGCCTGTGCAGGGAAATTTTACCTCACGGTTACTGAACTTCCTGATCATAAGCTCACGCGATACAACTCGATCTTGAGTAATCAGTATTTTCAATTAATTACTTAGATTCACGTTGGTTGCTTCCATCGTGAGGTTACACAAGCTGTCATAGATTGCAAATAATCCGGTTTGACTATCGAACTTGGTCTACAAAAGTCACTAAGCACAAAGCAATAGCCATCACCGATGTCCCCTTAGCCCACCATAGTGCTAGAAACAACTGGCTTGGTTACGATTTTTCTATAGTCCAAAGTCACTCAAATTATACGCACGCAAACACAGCTACTTCTGTCCCGTGGCTTGGTAGTGGTTAGCTTCAAACTGTCTGTTAATTAGAAGGAAGTTCTTCAAGTCCACTTGTGAGTGTATCTAAATATCATTCTAAACAATTGATATTCATTAAATTGCCCGTCCACATTGCCACAAGGTTTTAGTTTAAAAAATTAACTGTTGTCCTCACTTTTTCCCACGTCAATCCAACCCATGACTCAGCGTGCATTCCGAATAATCCGCACCCAGTGTTTTCCGATTCATTTCCGTGTGGTTAACATGACACGTTTACGGGGTTATTCAATACGCCATAGAAAGCGTCAATGAACCTTCTACGAACCACTATCCACTAAGCGAAAAATAGTTCGTTTTGAAAACTACAACTTCCGTGAAACAGCTTATTAAGTCAAGTGTTCTAAGCTTTGTTTAGGTAAAATGCACACCTGGTGGTACACCATAAATTATTCAGGGTCAGCCATCGAAATGCACCTAGTACGGGTGGACAGTGTGGTTCAGCCTAACCGGTATTGTAAGTGTCCTACGCCTTGCATTTTGTTAGGAACTAGGAAATGACAGAAGTATTTCCGTTTAGAGCCCTCTAGCTAACATTACTTTGTAAGTCTCCGTGAACACATTTAAACAGAATTATTTTGATACTTCCGACCTTTGTTCACGTTCCAGTTGCTCATAAATCTATCAGGTCTTTTTTGGACGGATCCACTTATCAACAGGGTGTGGAGTATACATCATTAAAACCATAAAATTTAGACATTTTCCACATTGTCACTTTGTCTAAATGTTGGTCTCTTCACACAGCCATTGCGTTCGCATCCTGTTTCTTATTCGTTGCGCGAGGCAATCGATGTAACTGGTGACCTCGTTGATTCATTTCAACAAAGTTCTTTAACATATTGATAAAAGAGCGACTTATCTATCACTGTGTATTATAGGCAGGATAGGAGTGCTAAAATTACAGGGAAGGAAGGCAATCGAACGTTTTGATTTTCAGATCAGACAGTTTTAAGCAGATCCTCTGCCATTTAGTCAGGCCTTAGTCGTAGCAACCGGTGGCCAAATTAACTTCCCAGTATTGTGTTTTTGAAATATTGTAGTGATTTTCAACTGCTTGATAGCTACGTTGTCAGTAACAAACTAATGAAATACGGTGAATTACAACGCTGTCTATGAAGTTTTATTATTCGATAATCGTTTGGCACTATGGCAGTCAACCGGGAGGGCCGTGCCAACGATAGATTTGTGGCTAGCTGAATAAATCTTAACGTAGTCATGAAAGCTTTTTCGTGATTACTATGCATAGTTCGCCATACATCTCCCCCCGTGAACTGACAGTTCTGTGAGACGAACAGAAAAGCATCGAACAGGAGGCGACTTTTGCCTGTTAGGACTGCTGCATGATAAGGCGGTTAAAAGGATGTGTTCTACAGCTAAGTGTTTGTGAAGATTTCTTGTGGAGTCACTTTTGTGTTGACAACAACAGGTAAACGAAAATTGCATGTAAAACCTACATGTACTTTTCAACACCCAACAAATCTATATGACCATTTAATCCTTAAAAAATAATTTCTTTTAACACGCACAATAACCATTTCTGTTGCATAATAAAACAATCCTATTGAAAAATGTGAAGTGAATTTTATTTGAACGGTCCTTATAAGAATTAAGGAAGTTAGTTGCGATGAAAATATACCGCCACTATGTACTGCTACGGAACCTTCGAGTGGACGTTGTGGCGAAATGTTATTTGGTTATATAGATAATCATGCGCCGGACATACGCAGTGTGCGAATCGGCAAAAATACGCTCTCTTACCAATCTGAAAGAACAAAGTACATCAAGAAATGCTCCAGATCTCGCATCAAGGTCAACACTTAACATGGCCAGCTTAAGGCTTTGGAACCCCTGCATGGTGACCAAACGTCCACAGGCATATGACTCCACATTCCGTCTATCACAACAGCATTATTCCTTTCAACAGGACGGCTCATTTGCAACTAGTGTAATGACACAAATTCTTCCGTTGAAGTTCTCAGACAAATTCCTTCATACTTCCTAAGTATAATTTATAGTCCTTTTTTCATGTGTAGCGACTGTCTTTTTCCGATCACAAACCTATGAATTGGAATGAACGTTCTCTAACAATTGCAGAAATGCTGAAGCCAAGACCCCCACTGTTATCGAAACATTGGTTTGATCCTGCCGTTTTTGTACACATCTACAGTGTCAGAAGAATGGCATGTGGGTAAGTAATACTTGGTTTCGATAAGCAGCTTGATGCAACCAGATATTGCGAACGACACAATCATGCAAACATAAGTAACCTTGAACATGATCTCATTTCGTGAAGTAATGAGGCTGTGGCCATGCGCACTTGGGATAACAACCTAAATTCGGCTCCTAATTTCTAAATCTGAACAAAAATGAATGTTAAGACCATGAACCCCGACGGTTGAGGCCTTGTAAATCCAAGCCCTGGAATCGAGTGAAATGAAATTAAAGTTTTGAATCAACATGTTAAATATTAGACGACATCAGTATGGTGTTTAATCCACCAACAATTTCATCAAAATAACAACCGATTACTTGAATGTTACCAATCCTTACATATGCCTATCCAGCGGGTCTTGATCAAGCCAGAAACAGTAAACGGGAAAAGTTAAAGTTATCCAGTTATTTTATCCTTCATCTCAGACTCAGTGGATCCAAAACCCTTACACTCTCATTGTAGGATGTAATATCTAGATTGACCGAGTACGCATATCTGATAGTGCACATCATCCACTAAGTCCACGGTGTAATTCTGATGCATGGTAACCGTTTAACACGCACATTCCTTGCCAACTTCCCATAAAAAACCGTAATGCCATCTGGAACACTAGTTGTATTAACAATTGCACGGAGCCGCGAAACGAGTTCGCAAGACAAGTAAGTACATGCCTCTTCATCATCCAACAACTGTCATACCAGTCCTTCACAAACGTGTGCTAGTACATACTCCATTCGCATGAGTAAGACGAATTTATTCACAGGAGAGTCTTGCAGTGGAACTAGACATGATTTTCTCAACTACAATCTAACAGTTATCCAAGAAAATTCACAGGAGACCATTGTAGACCCAAGCGGGTGGTCACTGTGAGAAAGAAAAAGGTTAATATGGAACAAGCTTTTGAAGGTGATGACAATATGCATCAAACAACGCGAGGACTGGTGAATTCAACTAAACTAACGTACAACGCAGCCGAACTCAAACCCTCTGCTTTCAATTAAGGGAAATCTCTCTGTCGGTGCCACATCACATTGTGTCCACCAATTTACATGTAACTGCAAAGAAAGTTACATAGACAGAATCGAGAAGTTCTTAATATCCAGGGTGGAGGAGCATTTGTCGAAATGGATGCAGAACTACATATTGTCGAAGAACGGCAACGTCTTTGAAACACTCAAGCAGTCGCAAGATACGTCCTAACCTGACCCTGTCCAGGACTTCGTGACCTTTCCAAATCCACCGACTGATATCCATCCTGTCCCTCTAACTGTTCGACATAAAAAGCCATTTTATGTTATTGTAAACCTGGTACTGACTAGTCCATACGAAATGCTTGCATCTAGCATTTACACACAGTACCCAATGATAACGTGGATGGATAAAAAGCACCAGACACGGACGCATCTCACCCCCACTTGATAGGCAAGGGATTAGACCACTCCGATCAGATGCAACGCAAGTTCACCTAATCACAGCAAATCCTTTGTTAATGTGATTTCGATTAAAACATTCCTGATACAGACCATCCGAGGTGGTTGAAACGTAAGTATTACAACTTGTTCGTATGGTTGTGTTATCCTCAATCTGTTAATCAATAACTTGCATCCAGCCATTTTCTTCTTCCAACGGTTTTGTTGAGACTTTCGATTCTGTTTAGCATATTGTCTGGAAAATGTTATGTATACACGGCAAACCTGCAAAATGATTTTAATTCACGTACCAGTACAAATAAAATGTGTACGTTCGATTATGACTTCTATTTATGCGGAAAACGAAAACAAGCTACAATGTTCCACTTGTTTTGACCTAGTTTGCGTTAATGGTCGAAAATGACTCAGTTCATTCGCCATCTTATGCACGCAATCGAAATTTAATTGACTGCCTTGTAAGTTACGTTTTATCGATGTTAACATGAAACGGAACTGGGTGTCCTAATTAGTTCTCAGATGAACACTAACAGACCAGTCATATTATTTTCTGTAAAGTTCGTTTCCAGTCATATAGCCAAATTATGAAACGGTTATTAGTAGACATACTTGTCAGCCGCTTTGAAACCAACAGCCAGGACACGAATAAAGAGGATGAATTGCATTCGTTACACCTGCTGGCAGTTGGTGATATAGTCGATTGGGCGAAAACTGCGGGATGATTGTGGTACATCAGAACTGGTCCGGTCACTCCCGAGCATTGAAGTTGGGTAATTGGCTGATATAGATTACGACGCACGTCAAGGTTTACATATGCACAGCAATGATAAGCATGCGACTAACGCAAAATCAAGCAATTATAGCCTGCAGAATCTCGCAGGTCAACAAAGTTTGCAGATAAAACCCATAGATGTGCCGATGGAGGGTGAAAGAACGAAACTGAATTGCCTTTTTCTTGACCGGGTCGACCGTCTAATCAACTAAGCCACTTCGAAATGCTGGGCTCATCAGCATGTGGCAAGATAGGAGGAGAAATTACAGTGCTGGCTAATGATCAGTGAGGCAATATCGCTCTTGGTTAGAAGATGAGGAGCTTCGTGATTGCCTGATTTCTCCCACCAACGGGTGTGCTGAAGCGTCGTTCTCAACCACACTGACAACCACTCCAAATTAGTGATTTTAGGCATCCTTGTCGTTGTATCAATATGGTGGCCTTTTTAAAGCTCACTTGGAGCTATTAAGATCAGAGAAGAACACTGATTAATTCACTTTGCCCTTAGAGCAAACTGAGACGTTTTCTATGGGGACAAAATTGTCGGGGACAAGTTGGTGGAGAAACTTTGGCACCTACGTCTGTCTCAACAACCACACGTGATGAGACTCATCATCATCATCCTACAAAAGACAGTAGCTGGTCTCAGTGGATCATGCCAACAAACCGGACATTATGGTCATTAAAAGACTTCTCTGCGCTGATCCTCTCATTAAGAATCACTTTTCTGCAAGGGCAAAACTTCCTCCTGTGAAAGTGCGCCATTTTACTCTCAAGGAATCCGATCAGTTTCAGTTAGATCTAGTGAGTAGGATAACTTCACACTACGAGAACTGTCTAAATAGACCTGAAAAAACTGGTGCCACGTTAAGAGTATACTTAAATATTGAAGTCTTATAGTTCATCTGAAGGAAAGCAAGATATTCGGTGACCTCCAAATTGAGCTTATGATGAGAATTACGCAACCACCGCACGCTGTTGGAGATTTGCTCCCGAAGAACAGTTAGCTTCATACCACCCAGCGTTTGTTGTTGTTCGGTTCGGGATGATTGAGGTCCGGCAGATGGAATACTTTTGGCACGAACAATTACGGTAATCTTCGCTCTGTGGTGTCCGCCAAACCTAACACTTACTAACACTAGTCATTAGGGCAACCGGACGACCAGATTCACTGTTTTCACACATTTCAATCTGAGTTTTGTTTATTTGTACGTTCAACCAAACAAATCCCATAATAGATGAGATTTTGGTAATGCATGAAGTTTGTCTCCGAACGATTTGATCCAGCCTGCGGCCAAAACACAATCAAATCAAGTTTAGTCCAACATGACTGCAGTGTTTCTCTTTTCAGGAGAGAATTTACACAGTTCAGTCACAGAAGTATGTTTTTTGTGTAGCGGTGGGATATTTGTTTTGTTAGAAGAGGTATCTGATGCATAAAATTGTGAAGTTTATTTGGAGGAAATTGTCCTCTCTGGGAATGATATGGCACTGTCAATTAATGGAATTTCACACGTTATATGGTAAGATGTTTTGAAGCCTACCACACAAAAATGCATCGGAACGTCCTCTCAATATAATTCGACCTATTCTTCTCTAATACTGTTTAACGGGTAGTTTCAATTTTAAAATCAAATGAGGGATTATTGAACTCAATAGATCCCAAGTACAAGTGTTTTGCGCAACAGTGAGTTATATAATCGAGTGATTTATCAAGTGTAGATACTTCAGACTGTGCTATTAATGAACCGGATAACACACCTCTGACGTCTGATTTGCTCGAAAAGAAGTTCCTCACTGCCGAAATTGTTATGTGTTGTCATCTGTAAGCATATTCCTCCAGAAAGTGTCAGTTTTAGAAGGTTCGAAACTTTTGTACCACGTACCATATTCGGACAGACAAACCTGGTTTAACCATACCTCCAGCAGCACCGCACTCTCATCAGACAAAATTAAACTTGTCCATACAAGGTGCACCACTCAGATACATCAAAACATTAGCAAATGGTCTCTATACATCGATCTGCCAAGCTGAAATCTGATATGCTCTCAATACTTGGCTGAACTAAAGTCTGAGAGTGATTCAACATAGTTGTTGCGTCCGAATCACCAATGTCCAGCTTTTGTCTCGTCCTGGATACTGTAGCACTATGCCGCCCGCATGTTTGTTCAGGGTAACGGATGCAGGATGGCGAAAGGCTGAGGAGTATGTGGTTATTTTTTAAATCGGCTAATCTAAACCTCTTGTAAACAACTTTGCTTGTTGTTTCCGTGAGGTCTTTTATTTGTGTACGGTATTCAGGTAATCGTTGTGATGAGTCGCAAATGGGAGTCATTAGATACGATGCTTCCTTACAAGTCTCGATACTGGGACCAGTCTTGTTTAGACCCCAATGTTAGGCAAACGAGTATGCCTATTTTAACGTTCCTCACTGCCAAATTCCTTGTCGTTCACATCGACTGGTTGCTTGAGATTTTGCTGACAACCCACATGAAAACAACTCCCACAGAAGAAACATTCTTACATCCCGTAGGTGTTTATTGCTGGGATGAGTATGACTAAAATTTTTTGTGAATAAATCGCTCGTTACATTTTCATTACAGTGGATGCTTGTAAGTTATCGATTAACCGTAGACTTACTATGCATCAGCACACAAACAAACTTGGCTGCCCAACAAAAGATCACACTGTGTGTGTGTGTGCATATGGTTGAAATTTTCACTGAGGCCCAGCGGAGCGTTGAGTTCAGCGAGTTTCAAGTTGTCAAATAACCACGCCGTGTGAACGCAACACGTGTGCTCGCGACTGTTACTAAGATAGCATTAGTCTCCTTGCGTCACTTATCTGGCATGCTGTATGGTTAGAATGTCTCCGCAAGTTCTCTGTGGAAGTCCTCATTCATCAGTGCAATTCAGGTGACATACCGCACCTTACAACAAATTAGTGGCAGTTACTGATGAGTAATCAGGGATTCGGTTTATTTCAAGTTGAACGTCACTCACATTTGATTGCAGCCTTCGCATTCAGATAGACTTTCCAGCCAGCCTATTTCGAGAAGAAACACTAGACTCGAGTTCGCTCTCATTAGAGCTCGTCAGTAGTGCATATCCTTGCTGGTACGGCCGGGATTTGAACTCCGGCCATTGCAATCATAAGACAACCGTGTTGACCACTGCGCCATTCACCTCACATCAGGCACGACGGAATGATCAAATCTGAACTTTCAACCACTCTCGCTTGTGAGTAATGATCAGGGTGCCCAATCGTCTCCAGATAAGACGCAGTAACTGTTCTGTTAACTCCAATCGATAACCCCGCTATTAGGACTTCCAAGACAGGTCGAAATCTCCGATCTCATTAACAGGGCAGTTACTGTGTCTCCTCTCGAGACGACTCGGTAACCTGATCATTGCTCACAAGCGAGAGTGGTTGAGCGTTCAGATTTGGTAATTCGGTCGTGCCTAATGTGAGTTGAATGGTGCAATGGCCAACAGGGTTGCCTCATGAACGAGTGGTCGGAGTTAAATCCCAGTCGTGGCAAGGATATGCACTATTGACGAGCCCTAAGGAGAGCGAAACTCGAGTCAAGTGCTTTCTGTAAGAGGGTGGCTGAAAAGTCTGTCTGAATCTGAAGGCCATGATCAACTATCGGCGATGTTCAACATGAAATTAGTGACAATGTCTTTATGCGAATCTCAGTTCACCTGAAAACGTGTCAACAGTTCACCATTTGCTCCAACTGGTATAATTTCACAATCATCAGTACTCCGCTTACAACTCAGTTGTACATATTTATGGAATGTGACAACAGAAAGAGACAGGAACATGCCGTTGTACTGAACGGACTTCGCTATTGCATACCATAGGACAACATCAGACGAGTCTTGTGAAGCTATCGTCAATGGACAACCGTCTGCGGTATTCAGTTGGACAAACGTTACTCTTCTGTCAAACGGTGATGACATCTTCATTCGGAGGGAATTTTCAGATGAAAAAAATCAGACGTAAAAGACTTAATTTTGCGGTGCATCCTCACTGTTCATTTCGTGTTTAACGGCGAGCTGTATAGATAGATGCACTGATGAGAGACGCATTCGTGGGCAAATTACAACCTCGACCGCAATCGACCATTCGAAGTCTTAATATGTACCGCCAATAGGTTGACGGTACATTTGTTGTTATGCAGCTACAAGACGATTTAACAACCATCTTTCAGGTCCCTAATACAGTACACGCTTCGCTGTAGCAGATCAGTTCAACCTTGGCATGTACCGGTCACTTAGACGTACTATCCCAGCGACAACCTTAAAAAGTTGGCTCACAACAATGTCAGTGTTAAGATTAGGCCTGAAAGATAAGGTGCTAGTCCACGGTCAATCACTTCTCGTGTATTCAGTTTCAAGTTGCTGTTTTGCTGCAAAATACGTTGGTCGTAGAAATGGGCGCTTGTCATAAAGGATCAAAGAATATAATCCAGCCTGGACGGTAGTCACTTGCCGCGAATCAATCACTGACAACATTGCCACATATCTCGCTGACATCAATCATCGCATAGACGTCACCAAGGCATTCCAGGTTGTCTACACAGCTGTCAATACTCAACTTAAAACAGTCCATCAGCGCACTCTGACGACCACCAAACCTGCCAGATTACGCAACCCTGACCTGTGCTCTCAAAAGAAATTCATCTAGTTTTCGCGACCTCCACGGCCACAAAGGAATCTTGTCCATTCTAACTAAATAAACATTTGATCATGATCGTGCGATGTAATATTCAGTCAATTTCCGGCACGGGTCTAACCAATTATTGTGTGTAGTCTATTAATAGCCTTTATTACCATTCGTTTACAGTCACATCTTTGTCGTGGCGGTTTGTCTCATGACACGTCCGGAAGAAAACTATGTGAGTGTATTGAATTCAGAAGGAATTGTCGGACACGACTGTTAGTCACATCGTCACCTCTTGTCTGTATTCCCCTGTATTCATTACAGTTCAGTTCATCTACACACAAGTTGAATACCCGGTGATGTCCAGTCTTTTGTAATAACCAGTTTAGAAGGCCGTACAAAAGTGAGACTAATGTTGAAGAGGCCCTCTCACTCGGCCTGCTTCCGTCAAGAAAAGGGTTGAACAAACAGTTTGGCGACCGTCTAACAGAAACTGCCAGAACGCTCGCGACCAAGCCTTCGTAGAAACTGAGAAACGGTATTCTTACCCCGGAAGACCCACTGATCGCTAGCCGATCAGTTGATAAAATCAAAATCGGTCAAGTGAGTATGAACATTCCAAGTGTCTCTTATCTCCTTCTCATTAAGAAGAAACTAAACTGACCGGTAAGTCATTCTGTCCAGGCTCCCCGCTGTGGAAGACTGCCTATCCGACAGCGAAACCATGGACTGTTGAATCTGGTCCAAAGTGAATCGTTACCTCTGGTTTTATTTGTCCGGACTCTATGTTGTACTGACGTTGATCCCAAGGAAATTGTAGAGGAAAGATATGTGAAAGAAGTGAGAGAGTGAATGGAAAACAACGAGGTTACAACTGGACACAAAGCCATTATTCACTCTCATTGAAACCTTGCTCAACATTCGTTCAGGTCTACTTTTAAAGTTAGCCACCACATGGGATCAGAACTGCCTTGCAAGTGGTTTCGTTTCACATATTTATCACTGTACAAGATAAGAAATATTCCTATATTTTCGTTGTCTTTCCCATTCATGCTAATTTATTGCTCCACTGCCGATCTGCAGTCAATAACATGTCTGACGTTTTTAAAGTTTCGACAAACCCACACTTCTTTCATATCCACTCCAGAACAAAGATTCCTGAGTCTGCCACAGTCTCGCCAAGTGTTTAGTCAGTCTGCCTCTAAAATTTCTTGGCGTTTCGAACAATTTTAGTGAATAAAGTTGTCGTGACTGTACACAGTAGTCAAGAAGTGTTCGGACGTAGTCCTTGCACCAGAATACAAGGGTAGCTGTCTTTCTAGAGATTGCTATCTCCTGCTGCTGGTGTTGTGACTCTTTGTCTCCCTGAACTACCAATAGATATGGGTTAAAAGGCCATCGGAACCCCGTCGTTCCTCAACTATATCGCTTTCAAGATATTCGCCCGCTTCTCCGTTTCTTTTTATGATTAAATGAATTCCATGAGCTACCTACAGTTTGTTCAGTTCCGTGAAAATTCTCAGTCAACCGTCCTCTGCCACCTTTCAACAAGGTTCTTTCGTGAAAATGTTTAGTCCCGTCAACGTATGTCGTGGACATCAATTGAGAAGATCCAGCAGGAGCCACTGGACGTTCCCGATCGATTTCCAACATGTACAAGGAAAACAAAGGATCCATCGTCCGGTCACCAGGTGTGATAATGGTGGCCTATATAGACGAGTGCCATCCATTCACACGTAACCCCACCTAATTTTTAAGGTTTCAGGCAGCATTAGTAAGTTCGGAAATATACAATATATTTTAAGATTTGGTTGCAAACTTCAGTTTGATACGAGACAGAAAACCATTGTAAAGTCAAGATAGAAGATTGCTACAAAACATACTTTCTCAAGCTGTCACAGCACGTCACAACGAGATTTCATTTAGCCTGACAAACCAAGAATTTTATCCAGGAGACCACATATTATGACACCAAAGCTCATAATACTTATGGTCTATAGATTCAGGCCACTCTTCTACTACCTGATTGTAGTCTGGGTGTGGTGATGGACAACTGCAACTCTCCTTCCTACAGTAACTTATTGAGTAGGTTGACCCGCGCAGCTGCCAATAAATTAACATGAATATGGTGTGGAGTTGTTGGTTTCCTACTAACAAATAAGTGTACCTAGCCCAACAACTCATAAGCATTGACTACCAATTCTATCATTCATTTACATCCAGGGGGAAGCCCGTTAGCGTTCCTGCTGTAAACTTTCTCAGTAAGAAAACTATGGCACCTGAACAAGTGATATTCGTTTCCGCACCCTAAAACTGTTCACTACACGTGCATCCCCTAGAATGCCTGTCAATGAACAAGACCTCCGCATGCAATACTGTTTTGTGTGGTGTTTAAACAAGAGTATTAGCTAAGTTGGTTAGCATTCGTATAAGAAATGCTGAACGGTCGGTAGAATATACTTAAATTCCGAATGGCTGAAGAGAGACACGGTGCATCTAAGGATTTTCTGACCGGGCGCCTGGAGAGTTAAAAGTGGAACGACCATGTTAGCTGCCGAATAGTGGTCACCAAAAAGCCACATACACACGCCAACTATACCCACTAGAGAAAAAGATTATCTTAACGTATTTTGACAATCAAACCACGCCAGTGGACAGTAGAAACAGAACTCCCATTTTTTGACAAACGTGTGGGGTTCACCGAAAAACCACGCATGAAAGCCAACCCCAAAAACCACTAAGCAGTGTGGCTATGCTTCTTCTCAAGTGTACTCGTATCAATTGGTCAATTACACTTCTCGGAGAAGTTACCAAAGACCCGGCTCACTGGAATTCAAGTCTTTCTCCCTCAACCCAGTAACGAACTGAGTGGCACATCACACTAATCACGCTATATTAATTTTCACTTGAAATTCATCCGGAACCACCAAAAACACGCAATCGCCGATCAAGTACCTGTTCACGATACTCAATGGTTAATTCCGGTAGAAATTTCAGGCGCTTTCATCAATTAGATACCATTCAAAACTGAGTGCATTTTTCATATAATCTCATAATTTTGAGCTGGCCTCTTCCGAAAAAGGCCCATACTAGATTTTCGTCTCTGCAAAGGCGCGTCAGTAATGTGCAGTTCTTGCCACGGCCAAAAGCGGAACTCCGGCCACGCATTCATGAGGAAATGTTAGACAGGGTACCAGCAAACGCCGGTGAGTACAAATGGACAAAGTAAATATACAATATTTCCCTAACGGACTGTGTCATCACGCTAGTTTTTTCCACAAACCGATAGATACTAAAAGGCTGCATTCATGAACAAAGTCAGATTCACAATTTAATAGAAGACCAAACAAAACCTAACATTTTTTCTGTAAAATCTGAGACAGATCACGCCATTTTGGGTTTATTGCTCTATTGGTTACATATTTTGTATTCATATTACAAAAACTTTAGGCGTCGCTTGGCCTGTCCCAGTTTGTGGCATCGTTACTGAACCATGTCATTCGACTTGCTGTCAATATGTCGTTTGACTAATCTATCCGTGCCGTGATGAGGGTAAGTTGTCGCGTTATCAAGATTCGCGTGGACAGCTCGTTCAATAATGTTGCTCAGTTTGAGTTGACTTTTCTTTGAAAACCTGCCTCCTCTTGAGAAACGATATATCTCATCACTTTGGGTCGATGCAAAACATTCGTATCATACGGGTTTTGATTCGGTGATTACGAAACATGTGTGTACTGATCGCATCTGGTGTGGTTGGGTGAGTTAGGGGGTCGGACGCACATATTACACTTATCGTGGGTGTTCGCAAACGGACTCCTCCAGGACTTTATATAGTGTAAGTAAGATGTTCCTGATGGCAATTTAGAATCCACAGCTGCATTTCACCAAAGGCACATCGGATTTGTGTGTCCTGAGGTGATTAATTCGATTTATATATCTGTCTGTGTGAATATGCTCATGTCACGTTAGATCACACGCTCCTTAGTTCATTTTGTGGATAGTAACCGCACATAAATTGGTGTGAACGAACTCATCAGGCTGAAACCAGATATCACTTGTGGAACGCACTGGTACACTCTTATTGATGGTTTCTGTAGCATTTTAAAAGACATTCGCACATTCCGTGCAATAATTGCTCGATCATCAACCTAGATATCTCGACTAATCAGCACGTGAACGTTACTAATTTATTCATTTAGAAGTGAATTGTAGAGCGTAAGATGTCCTGCACAAAACAGTTCGTTCGCTTCTCATCAGTTAATACAGAGAAAGTGTTGCAGGTACAACAAGATGAGAGACGAAGACAATACGTTTGTTAATGCCAAATCGGTGACGTTCTGGACGCAGTGGCATGGCAGTGTCATTGCTAGCAATGTTAATGCGAATGTTGAAAATTCAAGAAGTACAGGTCGAAGACTACTTGTGAAAGTTGGCGGTCGCAATGATCTGGATGTTGAAAATGAGAAGCATAAGAGTTCAAGCTGAACCCCTAGATATATATGTGGTTACTGCACAAACGAATGCTGAAACTAGTTGAAGAGGGCACGACAAAAGAACAGGTGAACAGGTTGAATATTTATATGATCAGTTAAATGCCCTGGATCCAAGAATCGCTGACATGTCCAGTTAGGTTAAAGCCAAACTTTTCGATTTAACTCATCAATATCAACAAACTTTAATCAGTAAGTTCTCCTTACTCAAGAACGTCCACATGAGCGCGTTGCAAAGGCTTAATTAAAAAGTGGGAACAGTGATACCGCCACCGGACAGAAGTTCAGGGGCGGTACTAATGAATGACGTATTTTGCTTAATCAGGATGCAGTGCATTTCATCAGAAAAGTCCAAATTGGAAATCGGTATTGAACAGATGGATATTCAATTATTGAAATGAAACTAACGATTTCAACATCTCAAGAATGCTTCATCACGCTGGAACCAGACTATCAAAACTCAGCTAACCCCAAAAGACCGTATGATTATTCAAATTCATGGTCTCAAAAACGCACGCTGAGAAAGTCCCACTTAGGCACACACTTTGTAAGGTCAACTCGCCCTATCATCAACTTGCTAGATGGCTAGTTGAAACACTCAAATCATTAAGCTCTGGACTCAGTATATTTGGTTTCAAAGATATATTCCAGTTCGTCGACTTCGTCTCGGATAGCAATTTTAAACGCATCGTAACGTCGTATTTAAATGTCCAGTAATTATTTTTTAATGTTCCTGTCAATGAATTGATCAGTAATATTCGCAATTAGACAAATACAAACAACCTGTAGCTTGGAGTTCCTCCAGTTAAACTGAACAGATTGCTTTCTCTGTGCTCGTATCGTACGGTTTCTGTTCGACGGAGTTCATTCTAGAAAAGTAGATGGGGTCGCGATTGGCAGTTCGCTAAACCCGGTATTAGCAAATATATTCACGGGCCTAATAAGAATGCAGGCCTTATACGAAATGCAAGTCCTATTTTCAAAATGATATGTAGGAGACCTATTTCTTGTTACTGCATCCAAAGAAAAATTGCTTCAACCGTAAGCTTAGTTGAATTCATTGCACAGAAACACCAATTTCACGATGGAAGTGCGATCGTCGAATATATACCTCTCCTAGATCGTCTGCTTAGTACTACAGCAAATAGCTAGTTGGCAAGGAATATACATAAAAACCCACTTGTTCTGATCAATATATTCATTTTACGGCCCTTGCGGTCATATCCTACAAGCACGAACGTAAACGAATGCTATTCATTAAACTGCGTTGAATTTTTTCACACCGTTGGGTAAAACCCTACCAGCAGTTATTACAGGGTACCTCCCTGTCTTTATTAATTAACAGGCTAAGCCAGTTAATCCAAAACCTGTTGTCGTTACCTCATCACGAAAACGTTTTACCCCTCCTCCCCTTTCCGAGGAAATAATGTTTCCGATTACGTCAGACGCCCAAGACAAGCGTCATGTTGGTTTCGCAGTTAAAATGAGTATTTTTTAGACTACTCACAGTTTTAGAGTAAGCTCATTTTTGTCCTAAAATTGAAGACCTTTTAAATCCAGTGTCGTGAGTTTGAGCTGGTTATCCAGGTACGGTGAACGATGGTTACTTGGTGATAAAGCGTAGGGGAGGAACTAGAAGCGGATGAAGCTGTTGGTAGTTAAGATCTTCACTTCTGGCTATCAAACTCAATGTTTGATGGGGGAATTGCGTTGGCCGTAGTGTAGCGTCAGTGCCTGTCGCACGGTTCACTGAGACATTCGGTTTACTACCATCATTCACGAATATAAAATAATCCGGTTGTATACGACGGACAGATAAAGATACACTGGGAATGGAAATGCACACTTCTGTTTCCAGTATTGTGGCATCAACACTAGGACAATTTGGTGGGTTGCCGCGACCACTTTTGTGTACACAAGTCCCAGGTAATACCATTTAGGCCGTATTGTACGAGCTGTAGAATCATTGATTTCATTAATTTTGAGCATTTTGACTTGCTCTTTAGCTCCCTTAACTCTATTCGTCCAAATCTATCTTAGCCTTACGAAGCAGAATCAAACGGCAACTCGTTTTTTTGGATGTACTAATCACCATGCTTGACGAATGGACAAAACAACGACCTGATGATCATAGGACAAGAGGAGTTGGCGATATCTTCGGCTCTTGGCGGAGACCCTGCTCCATAAAGCCCACCATGGTTGTGAACCTGGTAAGCCGGGAGTAGAACAACAGACCGCACGAAAAACTGTACACAATTGATATCTTCAGATAATAACGGGATCTCACAACAAAAAGAACAAATGCATTGAATCAGTTCGAAAGGCTCAGAAGGAGTTTACTACGGACAAACCACCTGACAAATTATGGTGGATGACTTAAACGATGAGGTACATCCGAAAGCCCAAAATAAGCGGGTTGTGAACAACACGGGCGACTGGGAGAGCTACTGCTCAACGAGCACGCTTCAATGGACGAGACATGGCAGGTAAATAGGACGGAGGATCTGGTCAGAAGGGCGATTATCCCAACATTGGGGGAAAAATCTCGACACGGCCGTGAAATGTCATAAAAACCCATAGTGGATAGAGTGCTGATAACAAGAGCGACCGGACAAGTCATTGCCCAATGAGGTCGGAACAATGGAAGTCGTTTTACAGAAGACGTCGATTACAAACACAAACCGGACAGAAGTGCACACAACATGTGAGCTCAAACCGGGTGTGTGTTGTTGACGGGAATTCTGGCTCATAAACGCGGGTGTGCGCGTAGGGTGGCAGCCAAAGAGTTGAACAGTGAAGAGTGTGCTCTATTGAACGCCTTCTGCTACAAAATGACATCAGGCACAAAGTGAAGTCTATCATGTCTTGTACTTGTCCGCTTGGTTCAAACAGCCAACGGTCCATATAGTTATGAACAGTGTTTGTCTGACTATTTCGTCTCCCATGTTGTATTTTTGTACCCTTGAATTTTCAACGACGTTTACATAAGCAGAACATATCAAGAACAGTCTCATCGAGTAGTAGAACACGTCCTAAATTGTTGTCACGATGTTTGGTGATCGATGAAACAGGGTTCTTTGGGCTTGTTACAGTTTTTTAGATGAGATCCAACTGTGAAAAGTCAGGGCTTCGGCTGGATTCGAACCAGCGACAGACACAGCATGCCTCAACGCGACGGGCGCTCTACCAGCTGAGCTACGAAACCACACCGGGAGCTCGGAAATTTCACATTTGGACTCTGTTACTCACCCGACCCACTGTCTCATATGGAATCCACCAAATGATTCAGGGGATCGACTTCCCCGGCAGGATTTCTCAAACAGTTCACGCTGGAATCCACCAACGTCACTGCTGTTACAATTACCAGATCGTTTATTGACAACCACTTAGGAATGTGCTTTGCCATCCGTCGATACAGGCGTTGATCGGTTCTGCCTATGTAGATATCACTGGAACTACGATTGAACTGGAATATTACGTGGGAGATGGACTGATAGGTTGTGTGTGTGGCACCGTTATGGAACGTCAAGCCCTAACTGTTCAACAGAACGCGTAGATGGGCAGCTGGATAGGTGCACTACAAAGTCGACGTCAGTTTGTGACCCATGTTGTTGGTCAGGTGGTCACTTTTGAATTGATTCTGCAGAAATATATTCTCTTTCTTTGCAATACGGCTCGCTGTTTACGGTTCTCTCTTTTTACTGAGGATATCTGCAAACTCTTGGGAGTAAGCCTTATCCATGAGCATTTTTTTACTAAACTCTTCTACCTCCATTCTATTTGCAAGGCAAATCATTCTGGCTCCATGAAATACTGTTCTCATCACTTCCCGTCTATAAGCAATAGGTGCAAATCTAGAGAATTGCAAATATTGTTCTCTGCATGTTGCCTTACGATAAACAGATCGTTGCAATTTCCAGTTCTGACACCTAATGTTATGAATGTATAAGACTGGTAAACAACGTTTAACTTTCACCTCATAAGATACAGTGAGGTTTCGGATGATGAAGTTCAGATCGTCATAAAATGATGTAAATGCATGTTCATTCGCCAAAACTAGAATGTCACCCACGTAAACCTTATAGAACAAGGCCCCAGAAATCCTTTCTTGGAACTGTCTTTCGAAAATTCCCAAATATATATCCGTTAATATGGGACTCAAAGGGTTAGTCATAACTACACCATCAGTTTGTCTACAAATAACATTTTCGAAATCAAGTGGAATGATTTCTGTGTGGGCAAAAATGAGGTTATTGAGAAGATCTAACGGAATACCTGAACTACATTACATTCAGTTGAGTCTTGGTAAACTCAGTAGACGACAATTTATGAGTGTGTTTCGAACTATCAGTAATAAAGACTGACTCCTGCCAGCGAAATAGTGAATCTGATAAGTTCTGCAAAATAATGAAACCTTTTTTCTTCTCAACTGGCATCCACCTGCCGGCAAAGGTTCCTTGTACAAAGGTTGTTAATTTTTGAGGTGGGAATCTACTCACGGACCCTATAGGTTAGAGGCACGGAGGAGCACCGAAATGTGTTTTTCACGTGACAGCGTCCTGTGCAGCGAAACATGCTGTCCGCTATGCATTCAGTTGTCAGGTTACGCCGGGAGTTCCAAAATTCAGGTGACGAATGGGAAGAGTTGTTCCAAAGGAACCGAGTATTTCCCTTTCCATTGACCCCTGTGAGGTTGATCTCATATCAGCCGATAGAGGGGTTACAGGATTTGAGATGGTCAGAACGAAATATTCGACCATCTAAATAATCTGGAGTGAAAAACGCCAGAGTATGAGATACCAATAATGTAACAAGTGATCGTCAGATATACTCTGAGGGATTTATATCAGAGCAAGGATGTCCGGTAGGAGAAGATTATTATGGGCTACTCCGTCTTCTGGTATGACCGCCTGGCTGCGTTCTTATAATTCTTGGGAGTGTCATAACATTCTCTTTAGGAAGTCACTTCAAAACCCGGCATGTTACGATGCCTGCATGCAGGGTTTCTCGCAACTGCACATAACTTCCAGAATCATGGTGATTCATACACTCTACGAAGTTCCTACTGAGTGCCAATGCTACTAGGACTCCTGGCAAGTGAGCAAATAGATTAAACCATCCTTCTATCTCCTCTCCAGTACTAGCCACTGCCATTTGTTATGCAAGATCTACACCTCTTTTTTGAGTCGACATCACAGCGGTTTGCCAAAAGTGGAAGCCGCGCAACCGCTTATAAACTTAAATATCAAAACCTACAAAACCATGCTCTCTAGTGTACAATGACAGGTATTGATACGGTGTTTCTAATAGTTAGTAAGGTGCGAGTCGTCGATGAAGAACTCGCGTGCTGAAACGAATAGTCTAACGTTTCTTTTCGGAATAGGCTGGCTGGAAAGTCTATGTGAATGCGAAGGTTGCGATCAAATGTGAGTGATGTTCAACTAGAAAATAAACCAAATCCCCAACTACTCATCAGATTACGGAGTTCAGACACCAAAGACTAATTTCAATAATCAGTATTCTCACTTTAAAATGAGACCTCGTTATTCACACAGTTCAGATATAGTCATAGTTTCAAGTTAAACATCACTCACATTTGATCGCAGCTTTCTCGTTCAGATAGACTTTCCAGTTAACCTCTATCCGAAGGAAGCACTAGACTCGAGTTTCGCTCTAATTACAGCTCGTCAGTAGTGGAGTTGATAGGACAGCTACTGTGTCTCCTCTCGAGACGATAGAGCAGCCTGACCATTTCTCACAAGCGAGAGTGGTTGAGCGTTCAGAAATGATCATTCGGTCGTGCCTGATGTCAGTTGAATGGAGCAGTGGTCGGCACGGTTGCCCCATGATTCCAATAGCCAGAGTTCAAATCCCGGCCGTGGCAAAGATATGCACTACTGACAGGCTCTAATGAGAGCGAAACTCGAGTCTAGTGCTTCTTTTCGAAACAGGTTGGTTGCAACGTCGTCTATCTGAATGCGAAGTCTGCGATCAACTATGCGTTTTCCGGGAAACATTCTGACAAAGAACTCGGTCTGCAGGACTTCTAACGAATGCGGCACATATGGAAGCTCTGAAAAACAGTGTTTACGTTCGTTGATCAGTTTTATTTTGACAGATATACAATGATCAGTAACTTAGATAACCAGCCGTCTAATGCATCCACAACAATACGATGTTCGAACCGGACACTACAAGAGGTTGGGAGCACGGGACAAAGAAGATACTAAAATCTGTACACACAATCCAACTGATTTATTAGAAGGTGGTTACTTCAGAAAGGTTTGATGGGAGAAAATCAAAATCATTCTCCACTAAAAAGACCCATATATCCCTTTGTCAACAATTTATGCAGAAAACTTACGGGACAGATCATTGACAATTCTCTGATGCCGGGCTGAGGGTGAGCTTACAATCACAGACTATGGTCGATCGGATTAGCTTTGCACTACGTAAGTGGAGTCGTTTCACATAAATTGAACTGAGTAACGGCCTGCTACCACTTCAAGATTGTACGAACCACAATATGAGGTTAAGCGTGAGCACTTCAATTTTTCGATATTATAGACTAGTGTAGACCATAACTTTGCCCGTTTCAATCGATTAATGTCGATTTCACGCAACTTTATGCCGATAAAGCAAGTTAACAGTTCGGTAGAGCCTTGCATTTATACGTGAACTCAAACGAACACAGACTAACACAGTAGGACCAAAAGACTACCCTAACGGAAGAATGTAAACATAGAGTAGCTTCTGCAAACAAAGACGCAAAAGAAATTCAAGGTAGTACAGTCTTTAACGGAAGAACAAGACATCGAAAGCTGTTCGGACAGATTTGGATGAGGTGATTATCAACGGGAAATGATCGCACTACTGATAAGCAGTTTGGCACACCGGAAAATCTGCAGGAGACTCAACTGCGAAAATTCCGGCTGGATTTGTACCACAGACAGAAACAGCATACCAAGACGTGGTACTTCCTCTACCAGCTCAGCTGCGGAACGAAACCAGAAGACCAAGGATTTCATATTTGGACCCAATTACCTACCGCATTCACTGTCCCTTGTGAAATTCATCAAATAATCCGGCAGATCGATTGTCCAAGCAGGATTTCACAGTCACTTCAAAGTGGAATCCACCAACATCACTGATGAGCATTTGATTGGTCGAATTTATCAATGCGAGGCCAACAAATGGTTCGCGGAAAGCCCTAACCAATCATTGTCGGCCACTCGAGGAAATTGGCATATGAGAGCAGCGACCTATCCGGACGTCGAATTTTGTTCATCTGAGTCAAGCAATTTAGTTAAGAGTAACATGGATTAAATCAAGAGCTGATCCGGGGTAGTTATAACAAGAATAAATTAACGAGGAAGATGAATTTAAAACCAGCCAGAAGTTCATGTGAATATCATGGATTCTTTACTTGTTGACCACATGCTCTAAACAGTGCATGGATCTGGCTGACGAAATTTCGTGGTAGTTGCTTAGAGATTAAGAAGTACGGTAGAGCTTTTAGACGTATTGACCATAGAAATCAGGCTGGTTAGGTACATTGCAATCAGAATAGGTGGCTTTCAAACCTCCGGCACGTAGCCAGTGGTCTTTGACCAAACAAGACAGTTTGCGATGGCGGCTTGGTGTGATAACCTTCTAAACGGTCAGGATTGCCATTCCTGATCGTCTTCTTGCAAGAGTAATTCAGCTTAAGATGAAATCAATTAGCTGGTTTTATCATTTTCTCTTCCACCCCGTGATCATACACATTCACCTACTATCAATTGTAATTTACTCGTGGTGTTGGTCCCCCTCTTCGCGCACTTTATTAACGCTCTCCATTTAATATAGCTATATACATCTTACATACCTTGAATCCTTCTAGTTCTGTAACTGGTCCATCTGTTTCAGCGAAGTATCTGAGCTCAGAAACATGTAAGGTCGCTCGTCTGTGCATCTTGAATTCTGACGATGACAATCATTGTGAGTACTTTCAGACCTGTCCCCATCTACATTCAACCCTGGAGGAAAATCTACACCGTTACGCTGGTGCTCGAGGGTACACTTCCCAACTAAATACTTAGTAAATATTGATTTTTTTCCCAAGGTTCCCCCATGCCGTTGTGTATAACAACGTATACTGTTTTACTGATTCGGTTGTTAAATATTGTATCCCTAACTTTATGGCTTCATCGGTCTTTAACCCCCTGCAGCTCACATGTTCATTTATTATTCATGGAAACGTGGTGCAAACGATGACTAAAATTCTGTCTTTCAGGGTGCATAAAGCAAATTATTGACCTGACCGGACTGAATTGAAACGTATTTAACTGATGTAGTAATCGACTGCTAGAAAACTTTTCTGAATTTGTGAATTTATCGTGAGTATCAGTTTGACTACAATATGACTTGTCATACTGTTTCATAGAAGTTGTGCTTCTTGCACGTGATCCGTTTCGAATCATTTTCGGACCGGATTCGAACAGTTTATCACATTGTTCACACATCTAATTCCTAATTAATTAGTAAGCCCTCATGACCACATTTCACACAAGACTGAATTAACATAACGTGAGCATTTAGGTTGAATATGCATGAGTCCTGGTCATCGTACACCTCAAAGCAGAGAATAGATCGCCAATGGATCCCTAGTGGAATGACTGATCAATTTGTGTTTTTGTGACAACTGCATGAATCACGATTCGCCCAACATGATTGTTCACAAACCGTGCAAAATTGGTGCACACCATGGCAATATAGAAAGAAAAAACGGTGTAGCCAGCAAGCTCGTTTTCGGTTGTTCATTATCAGACTAAATAGACAAATGTTATTTATTTAGACCGATGGTGAACAATCGGAAACGAGCTTATTGTCTACATCGTTTTATCTGATGACCACTCTAGAGACAGAAAGCTTGACTGGAAAGCCTAGAAGGCTGAGTTCGACGGATCGTGTAGGTAGCTTGCATGTTGTGTCCTTCTCGTCAGCTACGAATCATGTGAAAACATTTCGCGGTTTAAGTGGCTCAAACACGGAAGGATAAATATAACGGAAGGCTAAACAGCACATTAACTGTAGTTTAATAATGCGTTAGTTCTGATGGTGACTGATCGAACTCAGTATAATGGATGCATTTTGAACTAAACTAGATTTCTTCAAAAATTCAAAATAAACATTCCCTGGGGGCAACTCACTGTATGCTACGAGATTTTTTAAGCGCACACATATACTACTAAGCTATGATAGAAAGAAGAGACAACGGGGGGTTGTAAATAAGGTCGGAACAGCCATGGGCATATACATAGGTATTTACCGTCAATCTGTTACGTTACTAGGGTAGCTATGGGAACAACCTAACCTGTTAGTCAATAGACAAAGACAGATAGGTGTACTTAATTGATAAAACCCAAGTTAATTTTCCGAAATATCTTCGTGTTTCTGAACAGGGTATTGAATGCGTCGTTGAATCTTAGTTGTTGACTTGTCTCAGTTGGGTAACACTAGTGAAGCTCGACACTGCACAGTGATTATAGTAGTTACGGGGATCACGTCTACTTTGGGAAGTCCCCATCTTTCAGAACCCCCCAGATCGACTAGTCTCATCAGCGTTGCGCTCATTGTAACCAAGTAACATGATAGGTGGAATGGTTATTACGCCTCTCTCCAGGCGAAGTCGCTGGTTTCCGCGTACTCGGCGACTGTTAAACAGCCCTGAAGAGTATCGATCGAAGTGACACTGAACGATCTCATTTCATTACAAAAATAATGCCATTTTCACAGAAGAACAACAGCGTTTACATTAACAAAGGCTTTCGGGCGAGAAGCGTGTTGTATTTGCTTGGACTTTTATTGATATTTTCTACGACCTCGACTCAAGAAATTTGATAGTTTCAGTTCGGCACGCATTAAGACAAACTGTTCCATTCACCTTTTGTTGCAAACACAATCGACTTAGCAAGTGGTTGTCGCTTCGGGCGACTGGCTACATTCCACCACAGTTCCGTTTGCAAATGACTGTATATGAACTCCGAATGGCTGAACGTCTTAACCAGGAAGCCTCTGCAGTCCAGCCCCATAATATGTCATTGATTGACCCCGTAACTAGTCTACGAAACAAGTGTGTTTAAATGCTGTTTTATTTAATATTTAAAAATATCCATTATGGTAGGCATTCTCGGAATTACGCTGAAAATGTGTACACCAGAGGGAACATTAGCATTCATATACTTGTCAGAGTGCTAACAGAGAAGGCAGCTGAAAGTGGGATGTTTGAGAAGAAAACTGATAACAGAAATCGGAGTGAAAAACGAAAACGTTTCCATGAGTTGAAATGGATGCAAAAAGTCGATCGTATTTAGTCAAACCTACTGCAAGACCACTTTATAGTGCATCACACAAATAAACAGTCAACTATCTGCAAACTAAACGAAACCTTAGTCCACTGGTGAGTTAATGGTGTGTGTTAAGCGGGCATTTGAATCCACACATTGAAAAAAATGTCGGAACGGATCCAAGGGAAATATTCCAGGCTGAACATTCTCAGAGGTCGATTGAATGTTGCACGTTATGTTGTAATTTCAATAAGCTACACAAGAAACGATCAGTCACGGTCAACGTACACAGATCTCGTAAAAGCTGACGGATTTCTTTTAGGCAACTAATAAACAAAGACTGTTACCTCTGAAATGTTTACCAAGTACAGAGGATTTACCTAAACTAGGTAGATCTATCCCCATACAACAACGAAATTACCGATGCTCTCCATAGTACCCTATCAATAAGACAGATGTCTCAAATCGGTGAAGAGCGAATATCTTGGATATTTACTTCGAAATGTGGAAACATCAATGAGTTACACGTGCTGAGAAAGCATTCATAGTAAAACTTTCCTGATCCAGGTACAGCGTTGACTCTTGAGGACACTGAGGCACAGTCGGAAGAAAATTTTACCGCATGTCTCACCTGTTTTGTTGTTGTGTTGCATCTGCTAATTGTGTTATCAGTGTATAATGAGGGAGGGTAGGTTTTAGAAGGTGGGAGGTGAACATACTCTTCTCGTTCCATAGTGGAACACTTCACAACGCTATCGGCACCGTACGAATAGCAGAATACATCGTCGAATTGTATGCTGAAATGTTCGGTCATCCGCACGATTTCCTGTTTATCGTTTGTACACATATGGTCACTCCTCAAGGGACTGAATAATTAATTAGAAGGAATGTTCTGAGTAGATCCAGAAGGACTACATTGGCTTCTTTCGTCCACTGGTACCTGAGGAATGACTAACTAGGTTTGGAACCGTCAGTTGTTGTATGAAAAATATAAACTACTTTGAAACCATTGGAAAGCTATTTTAATAATAAATGGTCCAACTTAACGTTCATTTCACGTAATGTTATTAACAGAAACGCATCGAAATTACGTGGTGGCCAGCAGAGGTCAGAGTTGTGTGGAGCTTCAGCGATGCTCGTCCACTCTACGCATGTCTAGACGCTGTTATCAGAATATTTCACCTCGGATTAGTCGCCTTAACTCATGGCACTGTCAGAAAGCCACGTATCGATTTGCCACCGTTTTATTCACTCTAAGCCGTGGTTGTACTCCCAAACACAACTTCGACGCAAACCGTTGTAACCGTTGTGCTAAATGCATGATATCCTTGAGTATATAAGAAAAAGCGATGACCAGTCTCTTTGATGGTTGATCAGTTATATTGTTTAAGTTTCGGACGGAACGTGAAAAGACTTTTTAAAATGAAGGGTCATGTGAAATACCTTAGAAATAATCGGACTTTGCTTCAAATGAAAAAGCGTCCATGATGGTATCTACCGGTTCAATAAGACTCCTCAGAACATGCGTGTTGTCTTGATGAATAAAACCTGACAACTAGCAACTTTAGATGGTTAGAGTCTAAAGACCAACCACTGTTTTTGCGGGAACCAATCATCCCAAATTTATCAGAAACTTACGCCCTTTTCCACCTATTGATAGCCTATGTTGACGAGTCCTGTTAAATGGCAGCGCCACAGAGTCCGACTTGTTAGGGACCCGTTCGTTGAATGGATTTAGTCCATCCTACTAATAGCAACCACAAATTGATTATTCCCCTTCTAACTTTTCAATCCAACCAGGAACGAAACCGGTCGAACAGAAGTGAAATTCTGATAATTGTGGTCGATGTCATACAAACTGGTCACAAGGTAGATCGTGTCTATCCAGCCAATGGAACATACCCGAACAATAATTTTAGAGGAGATCGGTTGACGTGAACAGTGTTCATATATGAATGGTGATTCGGTCCTGACCAATACAGAGTCAGTGATGCAATGCCCATCACGGTTATTTTGTGAAAGTGGACTAGCCTTAAAATATTGGTTTTAATAGGGATAAGATACACTGACGTGCATCACCTGAAGCGAACCTCCAGTTTTCTGCTGCTCTTCGACGGAGGCCGGCTAAAAATCTATCCTACTGTGAAGTATGCTAACTACTGTGACTGGTATTCAGTGTTTTTATCAACACAATACAATGCTCAAACGATGGTCATAGGGTCGTTCATCCAATGGATAACGTCTCAGGCTGTTGACAGAAACTTCATCAGCACGAACCTCGATTTACATTTTTCGAACTGGTGAAATCAATCGAGTACAAAGATGACCAATGTAAATTTTAATATGGAAGTGACTAGCTAAATTCAATCAACTCATCGAGGTCGATGTTACGGAGAATACAATGAGATGAAGGCTTGCTATTTATTCCGTTTGACATTTTATTCTTTCTCAATTTTGTGATGTCTTTTAGCATAACTCTGTTTGACTTCAAACGGTATGTATCCATTCTTTGCGTACATCAGTGGTTTCATTCTTGAACCCTTAATAATTATTCCCAGAATATCCGTGGGAAAAGGCCGATGTACCGAACAAACACACTATTAGTTATTCATCGTTAACCAAACACATTAAATATATTTTGAAGTACGCCGGTGTGATCATTTTCAGGTTGAACACAGGAGTAGGTTTATGGAGTCATAAAAAGTAATGTTTTGCTGTGAGGCCTCCGTTAAGCCAATCTAAAGAAGTGCTTATTTTATTCAACATTCTGATGGTTTACTCAACCGCATTGCAAGTGAGCAATTAAACAGCATAGCGTCTCCAACTGATTGGTCTCGATGGCTTTCGGCTGAGTACTGCACGACGGTTTCCATTCTGTTTGGCATTACCCCCTCCTACGTAGACTGCTCATAAGACTGAGTTTCTTCTCAAGGAAGATCCTTGTCGTAAGCGCAGCCAGAAGGATCAAAAGATCTTTGTCTATAAGCCCTATCGATTTTTCCAAAAGTCAACTCTGTCGTGACTGCAGTGGCGTTTTGAAAAAGAACTCGCAGTAGGCCCACATAGCCATTAGGATTTCGACCTCACACTAATTTGGTCACTACCCTGACACGGGAAGCTAGGCTATCGGTGTTGGTTGATGGGAGTATCGCAGATAATCGTCACTCGAGTTCCGGTCGGCCAGTTTGTATTTATGGTTGTTTATGACTGGTATGGCCGGAGTTCAAATCCCGGCCGTGCTAGCAAGGATATGCACTACTGACGAGCTCTAATGAGAGCGAACCTCGAGTCCAGTGCTTCTTTTCGAAAGAGGCTGGCTGGAAAGTCTATGTGAATGCGAAGGCTGCGATCAAATGTGAGTGATAGTCAACTTAAAATAAACCAAATCCCCGACTACCCATCAGTAATCTACATATGAGCAGCAAGACTGGCACGAACAGAGCAAACGGGTCACAAACGAGCCAGGTCAAGAGCGCGCGCGACCACGATCGAGCTGATGATACGAAAAAATTTGAACCCTTCAATTTTTAATGGCCATCGCTGTCCAGCTGGTTGTTAGTAATAAGTCAATCTCTACATTATCACTGCTACTGGTTTATTGCTTATTAATCAATAGGATGCTTGGTATCACGTTGTTTAACATACCACGTTAAGTGTGCAACAGGAGAGAAACTGAACATATCACTGCGTTAAGAATGCGAACTTCATATGTCGAACATTTGAGATGGGCGAATCACCGGGAACATCAGGAAAAGTTTTGTTCAGCGTTCATCGTATGACCTAGGTCAACACTTGATTACAGGTTGTATGTTCATTTTGCCGTCATATATGGTGCTGTCTGGATTACTAATTTCAAAGAGTTGTCCACCAATTCTCTCGGGTTCACTGGAACCGACCTGTAATTCACCTGTGCGACATGGATTTGTACTAAACTAGACCAAGTGCTTCCGGAGCCTGAATGAAAGTATAAAATTGGGTTACCAGTCCACCTGAATTCTGATGTCATCATCGAATCTTTGTGAACACTGTTGCCACCTGGATGTTCGTAGACCATTTTTCAACGTTTGTTTGTGAGTTAAGCGCCTTAAAGTTTGAGCAGGAATCATATGTTCTACAGTTACATCTACGCAAGTAGTGGACAAGAAAGCACGCTATTATTTCTGAAAATGAACGGCAAACATGGATGGGTTCAAGACTGCTCATAAAATTATTAAGCCCAAACTTAATTCTACCTCCTACTCAGCTAAATTTTTCCCATCCAACTCCTTCAATCCAAATCAGATCTAGAAGGCGAACTGTTTCAAACAAGCAGTCATTCAGCGTTCTCTGTAGCCAAATACGATCTCTACAAGAACTAAACACTATTCATACGATGTTCAGTACGAACTAGAAGACAGTGAACTGAGTAATGTTGAATGAGTAGTCAGAGTCGATTTCCCCTGGACTGTTCGGACGCCGTCCCCCAGATTTTCGAGGAATAAAGTCTGTATGATGCAACAGTGGTGCGTTAACGTCCTAACATTCTTTCCTGATATTTGAAAGCTACACTGCTGAACTTCGAATGCGGTGAAGTCACTCGTGATCTACAATACTTGTTGAGTCATTCATTGACCGATGACGCTCTTACTCGTCTATATACTTCTGTGGCCACTTTCGACATGCACACGATTCAGTAGTCATGAGAAACATTGCTCAGCTCAGCATCCAGAAACACTAGACTTAGCGTCACCTGTTTCTCACTAGGCACACAGCTTGAAGCGTTAACAGAGCGCACTGACAGCCTGTTTGTTAATTTCCAGCCACATCAGTGAGTGGCTCCGTGCTTACTTATTTGTGAAACGTCCATAATTAATGTTCACATCAGTCAACAGAGGCTTCCTAGATTTACTGTAGATATCAAGTACTTTGAGAACTCGGCATGAAACTTAATCCATTGGATACTGTGTGCCCTCATTATCGTGTGCCTAAGCCCTAGTTCTACAGCAGTACATTTTGCACTTGCTCTCTCCATTATTACACCGAGGTGAAATAATCGATTTGGAATGTGAAAAGGTTTAGCACTTTATCTTTAAGACGAGATTTGCTCCTTACCGTGAGGGATGACCATCATGAGGTTCGCCACAAAAATAACATGTAGCTACAAAACAAAGTGGCCTTGTAATTTTGGTGCGCATTTTGTGAACCTGTATGCACCTGACCAGGTTCTAGACCTCCGAAACTTGAGTAGTGCGTGATGAGATTATATGCAGATTCCTGAAGTTTTTCTTATCGTTAGGTACATTCCGTAAATTGAATTAAGGGGAAGGGTTTCGTGAGAAACGTATTCAGTCACTTGTGTGATGGAATAATTATTTTCAAGTTGAACATCACTCACATTTGATCGCAGCCTTCGCATTCACATAGACTTTCCAGCCAGCCTTTTTTGAAAAGAAGCACTAGACTCGAGTTTCGCTCTAATTAGAGCCCATCAGTAGTGCATATCCTTGCCACGGCCGGGATCTGAACTCCGGCCATTTCAATCGAGGCAACCATGTTGACCAGTGTGCGCGCCATTGACTTCAGATTAGGCACGACCGAATTATCAAATCTGAACGCTCAACCACTCTCGCTTGTGAGCAATGATCAGGTTGTCCGATCGTTTCGAGATGAGACACAGTTACTGCCTGTTAACTCCAATCGATAACCCCGCGATTAGGACTTCCGAGATAGGTCGAGATCACTGAACTCATTACACCTGCAAAGCGATATTTTAGATTAATGATGAGTAGTCAAGGATTTGGTTTATTTTCAAGTCGAACATCCCTGAACGCGTGGCCGGAGTTCAAATCCCGGCCATGACAAGGATATGAACTATTGATGAGCTCGAATAAGAGCGAAACTCGAGTCTAGTGCTTCTTTTGGAAAGAGGCTGGCTGGATAGTTTATCTGAATGTGAAGGCTGCGATCAAATGTGAGTGATGTCCATATTGTAAACAAACCAAGTCCCCGATTACTCATCAGAAATAAATATTTAACAACTAAAGTCCGCAATAGTTTGATCACGCACCCGATCTACCAATTGAGCTCTTACTGCACTGGGTTGCAGAGATAAACGGCGAATGGGCTGACCAGAACTTAAAGTAAACAGAGACCAATAATGTACCCAGTGGTAGTGTTGATTAAAATCGACGGGGCATCACAAACGATCAGTCAAATTTAAAGTGGTTATTTTTCATCACTGAGCGTCGTAACTAACGACATGCGCGTGAAAATAAATTTACCCTATTCCTTTTATCGCTACACCTCTTATGGTTACAAGCAGTTGCTGCGACTGCAAGGCCAATTACAGTTAAACGCGACCAACTACCTGTAATCATGGCCAGGACGAACTGTCAGTCATATTTAGATGAGTGATTTTAGGCGTATGTATATGTCCTGATTAAGTTGGAACTACCGTCGAGCTGTTCAAATCCGAATGATAATCGGCGAGCCATTCAAGCATCTCAACAACCGAATCACGTGGACAGGCAATTCCACTTTCAATCCTGAAAAGATGAGGGAGTTAGCTTGGCAGTCACAGTCGCTTTTGTCAAACCATATCGAGGAATATATATCTTGACTTCTTTGCAATCAGCTGCTCCCAGTGACTACCGACTAAATGATCACTGTTATCAGTGTTTTCATGAAGATCCGTAACCTGCTTCCACAAAACACTTGGTCAACTTTTTGTTCTCTGTAATTTGTACATGTTGACAATTCATCTCAATCCACTTCTCAGCTTTCAAAAATGATTATTTGGGAGAAACCTAAGTGGAAGACTATATACCGAGATGACAAATCAAAATGGAGGGTCATTGAGTTTCCGTATACGTTAATAACGGTCTTAAGGTGATGGATATCACGTCTTCTTAATACCGAAGACAGTCATATTTTTAGTTACCTGTCACTGCGGGTAACCGTATGACAATCCCGAACGCATTGGCAGATAAAAACAGTTTCTGCTGAATGGGCTACCTTTCCAAGAGTAGGCAATATCGCATTTTGTAGTAACTGAAGTGTTTCCCACAAAATGGCAGTCAATTCCTCGCTTTACTCAACGTTGAGAACTGCACCAACCGCCGTGTCATTCTTTTATTTCAGTGGTGGTCCCTCTCCACCCGATCGGCCCTTCATATTTTCTAACTGGAACGTTAGGACAGTGCAATAAACACCATCTTACCGGTTGGTATTCGAAAGCTACCAAACTGTAGTGATTTCGTCTTGATTCACCTGTCCAAAATATACAGACGGTAGTTCGTTTCTTCAGTTTTCCTGCATCTATAGCAGATGCTCACTGAAATAATGACCTTGTAGAATGAGATTAGGCCTGGTACACCGCGTCCTGTATGAGGGATTATTCCCAGATTCCAGGCCGAGATGTTGTTCTCAGAGACACCCGTATCACCCAGTATCACAGGTTGAACAAAGGAAATTAGATATACGAGCATTGGGAAGTAGATATCCAGCCAAACTGTGTACCACTAGTCCAAAAAATACCTGCTACGTCTTTGTTCCGTGTGACCTAACGACCAAACAGACAAGCATATATGGAGTGCAGTTTCTGCGACACGAGGGCTGTCCCAGTAAAACCATCTGATTCAACAGAGGTCCGAAGTGGCCACACAACTGGCGTCGTGAATACCACAAGAACTTACACATTAAACATATTTCCACCTAAAATATGGCGGGATATTTCTTCAGCAATATATACCTTCTTAGAAAAGTGAATGTTTCCGTTCAGAATGAAAGGATACTTTAGTCCCATGGAGCCCGGTTAACGCAAACACGCCGTGATGCGCAACTTCGTCGTGTAAGAACTGCCGAAACAGGCATGCATTGGTAAGTAACACTGAAATGTCAGACTGTCTGGTACCCTAATGTACTACGTATTGATCTTTCGAAAATACCAGTCATGATAAACGCTGACGATGAACTAAGGTCAACAAATCATTACCGAAGATCACCGTCTACCATTCTGAACTATCACGTGATGGACGCTGGTTGGAAGTGCGCTTTTCACGCTGAGACCACCAAATAAATGTCCTTCTACAAACCTATGACAAAGCCGTCGAGCGCAATGTAATTTTGGCACACAGAAAGAAACTGCGTTGAGTCGTACCTAGTGTTCAGGTCAGCCTAGGTTTCTGCGCTCGATAATGAAATATCAGCTTGCCAAAGCGGTGCATGAAGACAGCCTACAAACGGCTTCATACATTTCAGCCATGTGACTAGCTTGCACTAACTGAACTGTTTTAATAATTTACCTTAAAGCAGGCTGACGCCGTATCAAGCTGCAAAGGGGTTAGCTTGATGCTGGTAGTTTAGTTTCTTTCAAGGTTACTCAATACGGGACTTTCTCATCACGTTAAAGGTGCATCCTGAGGTAGCAGTTTACACGTTTTTGTTATTATACAGTTACAACAGTGTCGTTATACGATGTGGATTTATTTCAAAATATCCACCATCCGAACTGAAATAGGATATCAAGCAATGGTTGGTCACGGCGAGGGAGTTAAAGCAGTAACCAACGTCCGAACTGATGTCTCGTACACACGTACCTTAAAAGCCATAAACTCCGGTGATGTAACCTTGAGCTGTCAGCAGGTGGCACGTGCAAGGGTTTCCGGGTGTTTCACAAATCTCCATACATTAAATTGGCCGTGAGATATCAACCAACTGACGGAATGTGTTCACTAATAGACAGCCGAGGATTGTGGTCAAATCACAGTCGAAAGCATACTGAATGTGTGACGTCGTTCAATGTTGTCGGCTGGAAACCACCTAAATGTTATCAGTCTACGTCTAACAGCTGAGGAGAAAAGAAAGCGAGTATAGTGCACCGGCGGATAGTTTTCTTTACTACGATGCAAATCGGAAAGGTATTGACATCCTCGTTCTTAGCTGGAAGTTGTACGAAGACCACCTCGAACAACTTCCGATCGATCCAAATTCAGTCGGACAATGGTTTTTTGTTCACAATCAGATACTTAGAACCAATCGAGAATCCACCACAAAGTACACGAACTTAGTCGATATAACAGGGCGTCTATGGGGTGATATCCAAACCGCCCGTCACACTTGAGCATTCCTCACTAGATCTACCCCGATGTTGAACGATCATTACATAATGACTTTGTTGGCGACATTCGTAATTGTCACGATGCCCATCGTAGGGATCTGCTTACCAGAAACAGGACATGTCTAGCCAGACGTTTAATCATGTACGACGGACATCCTGTCTTTGGTCGACTATGATATCGATTTTCAGGTGAACCTGTGGCAACAAAAAGTTGTGTTCTGCTAACCGATACTTGCGTAGCATAAATGCATCTCTGTACTGTGCCAAATCTGCAAGTTTACAATGAAACTATCAACTGTTAATTTACACTGAGATGGAATTCTGTAACACAAAAAATCAATAAACAGCACCCGTCCAAACGGCCTATGCATATAGCACCTGATCTGAAACACGGAGCAGGGAACGCATTTGATTAACTGAAATGTCATTAATTTCAATTCAGCACAATAACTACCAAAACCAATCGTCTTATCCACGAGGCACAGGTTGTACATTACAAATGTTCAAATCTCCTGCACTGTGAGTCATTACACTCTGATGGTAATGGCACTCACCATCAATGAAACAGCAGCCCACTAAATTCAATGACCTTTGAAAGTTGGAACAGTACGTTATGGTATCCAGTTCATATGTGAACTCATACAACAGTAAACGTTCTGTCAAGTAAAGGCTGGAGAACGTACAAAAACAAGTTTGTTTTCGATTTTTTGGCACCAGTACAACTATAGCACAATCACATCGGTTAATCACATGCGAAAAATACTCCAATAACTGATCAAAGAGCCGGTCATCAGCGTTGGATCAGTCCGGTTTTTGAGGCATCAATATGCAATCATAGAAGACAACAGTAACAAACCGTTGTTTTCGATAATTCATCAACAGGTCGTTACAGTTATGTATGTTCCACAAAACTGATCCAATGGCAAGAATACTAGCAGTGTTCCATATAACAGAGTACAAAATTCCAAAGGGGTTTAGCCACCCAAACATCGAGTCACTGGTATTTGTGATAAGTGGTTCAGAGATCAGCCCACAGTCAGGTTGCAGAAGTCAAGGTTGACGTCAGTGATGTGGCCTCTGGCCATGGCAGCTGCAAGGTTTGTATGAACTTCTTCTGAGAACAAAGAAGCGGACTAGGTACTCGAATACTAATCGATCCCGCGGTGGTTAGCATTCGTTGTATGATCAGATTGGGGTGGTTGGCCGGAACTTCGCAAACTATGCGAAATGTCTGTTTTGAGTCAACACGATGGTCCGTATCGTGCAACTATTGAGCTGTCAATGGACTTGAACAAACCGGTCCTGGGCCAGGTAGGATAGCGTTTTGCTTCGTTTGGGCAAGGACTGATCGAGGACAGATACTTTGTCTTTCAGACTCGAAGTAATTAGGGACGATGTAATGAACCAGCTCCATAACGTTGCCGTCGCGAAGGTGCGTCTTAGGGTCTGATATAGCCGACGTTTGTCTTCTGGTCACGAGATCACTCTTGAACGGTAGACGAATGAATATGGCTTCTTTTCCTACCGTGGCAACCGGGTCACGTGACTTGATGTCGATCACATTCCGAGTTATTGAGCGGTCGGGATAAGCGCTTCCCCTTAGCACGTTGGTGATTGTTTTTAATTCTTGTTCTAATATCTCTGTGGAACAGATTTTTTCTGATTCTGTTAGTAAGACATCGAACAAGGTTGCGTTTCTGTTTGAGCAGCACAGAACCACTAAAATGTGTGTAGTGCTCAGTCAACGCCGACTTGAAACGAGCCAAACACTGCGAACTTCCATCAAGCAGTCTTTTCGGGCTTACATCAAAAGTGAATGGGATAGAAATATGGGCTTGTATCGAATGTTGGCACAACATCAGTTTGACGAATTGGCTCAAGCTGTTGTGCCAACCATTTTGCAGTCGTATTATCCAATCGATTGTGCCGAATGAGGTCTAAAACCAATAAATCGCACCGTCTTCGGTTCAAGAACGAACGCGCAGCCAACAGAGATCAGAACACCTTCAGACGCATCACGCGATGACTAAGTTAAGACACGGTAAAAATCCGATCATCTTCGAAGGTCTCGTATTCAGTGGACATCGATGTCGATCAAATCCGCAAATTCACTCCCCCTATCCGTCGCGCACAAACAGGTCGGATCGAAGGTTGGCTGATGGAAATTGTATATGCCATCGCCTATACGCTGCTTCAAAACGAACCAAAAAATGTCTCGCCTTGTATGATCCAACGTCCATATTCAGAATGAACAGAGCACGCATGTGTAGTCGCTAAGTCGACACTAAATCCTATATCTCATTATCGGTGTTACATAAAACTATCAAGTCTGACTGATCTGATAGTACCCGAATAACTTTCGATTAATCAATGCAATAGTTATCACACATGATTAACCTGCAGTCTGATAGTCAGATAACCCCGTGAGTGAATCAGGTAACTAAATCCATGGTGGAGGACAACCGATGATGCGGGTAATCGGACATAGGCCAAGTTTCTCGTCATGTCACTGTGAAATCTGTTTAACTGCCCACCACAGTGGTTGCACTTTAAAGGAACACATTTATTGTTGAGATTAATTCCTTCCAGTTCATCAGTAAGTCAGGAAGTATAAGGTGTGGTAAACCTGTTATTCTTAGAACTAAGCCCGGGCCTGCCGTTTACTCACATCACACTGCTAGAAAGATCCAAGGATGAAGGCAGACCCAACACCTGGCCAGTGTGGGGATGCTGGTCAAGGAATATCCACCCTCCATCCAGGCATAAGTAGACGAAAACTGAGTGAAAGGTAAACGATGGTGACCTCGTCCTACTAATTGGAGGTTCTCGACCCATAGCCCAAGTCGAATAGTGAGGAGTACCGACAATCACGTCCGCGAGGTGTACTTGAGAACAGGAAGCGTCACAATCAGGAGACGTAAACTTTTCCAAGCGGAGGATAGTGACGGCTGCAGCGGGTAAAGTACACGAGCAAACGAACTTAATTACGATGTATACCCAACCCGCAACTACTTCGGTGTTGGGAAACCATGTTGGTTTCATGCGTCAGTGTTAAAGTAGCTGCCTGCGTTAAGAGTTTGACGACCGCCGTGACCACGATCCTTGTCTTCTTTCCTTCTCGTTGATGGCTCTTCTCATTACATACAAAATCGGCCCAGTAGATTGCAAGCCTTCCTTGCAAAGACTAACAAGCCCATGCGAATTACGCGCACGATAGATCACTCTACCCACAGACGGTAATTTCGATATATTACCAACGCTTGATATTGCACGGGAGTACCAGGTTTGTGAATTCCAAGCAGGCCACACAACTACAGGTTCACTGATTTCAAATGTTTATACCGTTCCACACTAAAATGCACCAAAGGTGTCTGTAATTCACCACAGATCCGTTTCTCCACTAAGTGATTTCTTCTGACAGCCGGATGAAACTTTGAATGATCTGCAAGCACAATGCTCGTTCTCTCAATCTGGTCACCTTTGTGAATACCGGCCGCACCAAAGTCTTTAATCAAATTCGAAGATAATTACGTCTACAATGTTTTAAGTCTTTTGTGGACTACGTATGCCTCTTAGTCAACAATGACTGAAGCCGCGTCGGTAAAAAAAAGATGTCAACAGATTGGGCCTAACTACCAAACTTGTGACATTTTGGTGACCCTCTCGAACCTATGAAAATCCTCAAAGGTCTATACAAAAATCTGGATGTGGCCTGCGAGATGACAAGAAACAATTCACCGACGTCCCGCGATGTACTACGTACGAATGGTTTAGTGAGATGCTTCGTCTACCAGAAACCAACATGGATTGGACAGCACTAACATTTTGCAAGCGTTCATTCGAAGCAACACAAGCGGGTGCCTACTTAAACAGTTTTACTGAGCCAGACAAATTTGTTCATCTAAAGCTAGAACTTCCGACAGAAACACTATGGGAGAAAGAATAACCGTTTAACTTTATCCAGAGGTATATCGAAAGACCCGTACTAGTAGACATGCATACACCAGCAACAAAAAACTGGCATTTGTTAGACTGTCGTACAGTTGTACCATGCCATTCGAGTAGATCTGCCAGAAACTAATTGCGATAATCAAAGAAACACCTTTGTGCGATTACAAGCCACCACACAATCCATACCTCTGCGCCTATGAAGATGATCAAACCAACTAACGGCACTTGTCATCGTGGTTATCAATTCATTCAACTAGTTTGGATAAGATTCCATTCGAAAATGGAAAGGCTGGTTATGCTCCCAAACGTTTAATCAAAACTAAGTTGACATATTCACTGTTCAAAACGGTAAATCAAAACTTAGTTCCTGTGAAAAAATCCAAGAGAAACGTCTCAATCCGGCATAATGTAACCGCAATAAATACCATCACCGATGCGTCGGCTATCACTTCAGTAACCAATAGGAAGGGAGCGTTCAATAGATAACGTGACAGTCTTTTATTCACAGGACCCGACCAGGTGGGTTTCGAGAAAACAGTAGAGAAATAAAGAACCTAGATGGTCCACAACCAAACATGACATCAGCATCGAGCGTACACAAAACACGTTACAGTGTGTAAGGAAACAGCTTACTAACAAAAAACAACTCGCTTGTGCACAAGCGAACGAGGTGGTACCTCGAAACACTTATAGTTCGAAATCAGATGAGACAAATAGACAGAGCAGCGTTGAAGCAGTTTTTTAAACAAAGAAATCAAGAACAGTCTGTGAGCTGAAAAAAATCACGTGAAAATCACACACCAATGTCAAGCAAGGTAGACATGGAGGTGGAAATAAGATAGGGTCGATATGGTACAGTGTTACCTCGTGGAGATTCCAGTTTTAAGCTATACAGAACTGTGGAATAGGACTGGACACACAAATACCTATGGGCAAGAGCATGAATAGAATTGGATGAAGGGGTTGAGGCGGAAGAGGGATGTAGAAAACGACACCAACAAACACCCGGGCGCTTGGGTATCAGGAAGACAGATGTGTCACGTTTACTCGGAGCAGAGTACCTGGAAAAGGGTAAATTTGATATACAAGCAGGGATGAGTTGACAGTATAAACAACTTGAAACACTGATTACCTTTGGATAGAATAGTCAGAAGACAAATTACGATATGAATTCATTTCGTATACTCTAGTCAGTCGTAAACTTGTGACCAGCACGAAAACAAAACCAACAAGACTTGAATGAATAGAACAGAAATACAAATCGGACTAGATCGTGGTTGGTACTCGCGGCTAAACCCACGGTAAACGAAGTTAGACAGCCAGCTTATTTTGTGCGCATAGAACCGGCTGTCAACGGCTGATCAACAAGGTCTCGATATACTTGAGAATTTGTATAGAAACGTGCGAAATGAATCACGAGTGGGGTTCGCAAACTAGTCATGAACTGAAAATAGCGGATAAACTCCCGACAATTGGGCAGAAGTGCTCGGTGCCATCAACGATCCGTTAACATCTTAAACACGTAACCCAATAAAACTTCAATGACTGAACACTTCAACCCATTCACTACGTGCCTGTTGCCACCTGATGAGTGCGGGCGAGTAGAAATACCGATGGTGAAATAAGCTTTAGGTTCTTTATCCCCAGCGAACAAGTGCCACAATCAATAAGCAACACCAATCCTAAGATTGATCTATACAAGTGGCCCTGTATCGTTCTATGAAATCCAACTTCTACTAAGACGGCTTCGTAAATAAACAAGCCGGTCAACCATCTTTACAACTTCATCATCCAAGACTAATTGTAACAAATGCACAAAAATATACACCATCCTACTCGACAGACTAACCAAGACACATGTAAATGGTCATCTCAACAGTAATTCTGATGCGAATCCACTAGTCTGTCTCAGTCCGGCTTGATCGTCGCATCATCGGGCCCGATGGTGTAGGCTGAGGGATGGTCTCCTCTGGATTCAACACACTTTCTGATGGTAACGTAGAGGCTGTCCGCTGACTGCTCGGTTTACTCCTGGTGGTCACGTGAAACGTTTTGGAACGTGAAGTGGACACAGAATTCAAGCACTCCTTGCGCAAAGTTAAAATACGATGTCGAGTATTGGATGCAGTTATGTGGGTTCGTAGTTTTTCCTGATCTCCAGAAACCGTGGAGTTTCGACGGTAGTCCGGCGTAATTGTTAATTCACACTCCGTGACTCCTAGCTGCACACTGTCCACAGATTCCGTGCATGTCTCTGGCTTCGAGAGACCCGTGGTATCCACTGTCGAGAGTGAATCGGTTTGTTCCAATGTTGACGTTTGCCCAACCGGCTTTGTACGACACAATGAACTTCTGTTTCGATCAAATGTTGAGCTGCTATCTGTCGAGCTATGTTTAGAAAGCCTGACACCAGCAACAGAATCTTGTCGGTCTCCACGCGCTCCATCTGTGGAGTTCAGACCAGCCAAATCCTCCGTAAAGAACCGATCTAGCCGGGTGGCGTACTCAGCGAACAGTTCGATATCATTGTGTCCGGCGCCCTCGATCCACGCCGGCTCCAACGGGCAGCTGAGTCGGGAAAAGAGCTCACGTCCGTGGTGAATACCGATAATCTCGTCGTCTGTCCCGTGAATAATTAGGGTTGGAGAAAGGATTTTCGAAACTTTGTCTATACTGGAAACAGATCGGGAGAGGGGAGGGAGAATAGACAGAATGGAACGGGTGATCAATGGAAACAACTCAGGAGAGGAGTGCGCATACAATCGAAAGGTTGAACAAATTGAGTAGTCATGAACAGAGGTTCGGGGGTTTTGATTATTTCGGAATAAGCATTGCCACACTTGACCGCAGTCTTAACATTCAGACAAGTCTTTCAGTTAGCCCACTTAGAAAGAAAGCAACAGACCACCACAATACGTGCGAGAAGCCTGAGGGTAGTGTAAATGTGACAAAGGAGGACAGTTCAAAATTGCGACGACACTGTCGACGATCAACTATGGACTACTGAGAGATATCGACAAGCAAGAATACATATGAGTAATGTCAAAAATCACAAGAGCAAGCGGAGACTGAAATCCAATACCAACAAATATAGGAGGTCGTAAAGCAACCTGAAGCCCGAGGAGAGAATGTTCGTAAACTGAAAATCAACTGGGTTTGACGTCACACCGAAACAAACAAACCGATAATTCAACACCAGCGTCATCATTAGTTGTGAGATAGCTTCCCAGCGAATTATGGCTTCCGATTACGTCCAAACTACCGCAGTTCGGAATGAGCACGCACTCAGAATCACGCCACATTCGACGAATCACTTTACACTTAGAGAGACTGGACCTTGACGTGGTGTGACGGCTTGTGCATCTCGATGACCTCTTGGGCTAAACTGGACAGAGTTACTCAGACCAGGCAGGCCAGCAGGTAGAGGTCTGACAAACCACAGTCTCCTGGTCCTCCAGGTTGTGGGTTGGAAGATGTTTGGCATCTCTTCCTGAAAAACGTACCATTACTGATACACCGCCACCCACCCGCTGCCTTGCGGTACAGGCTACTGAGTCAAAGGCTTTGGTTGAAAACCCTAATCGTTCTCCTGTCTAGGTCTGGGCGTCCTAGCAGTATCTCAGCCCACACACAACCATTGTGGCAGTTAAGCATTAGTGTGAACCACTGACGTATTGCTGTCTATGATGATGATGATGATGATGATGATGATGATGATGATGATGATGATGATGATGATGATGATGATGACACTTAGGTGGGACAAACCACACATCACTGAATTACCATAAGCAGTAAGTTGTTTTACGCACTGTCACCAAAGAGGATATCACTAACAAAAGCTAAGCAAACATCGGTATTCTGATAAAAGTTCCATTCACATGGACATTCAGAGGCCCCTGAGAATGCAATCGATGGTAGCAAGAAAGGCCGGACAGGTGGGATAATGATGCCACCTCCATCAGAAGATAAGCCCTAATGGCTTTTAGGTACAGCAATACTGTCATTGGAATAAGCATAATTCGCAAGTGCCCCGTATTGTAACAAACCGTAACAAACGATTTCTCTGATATAATCGAGAGCTGAATTGATGTGTGGGAACCCAACCAGTGTTGGCTGCGTACAACCGAAAGTGTACTCCACTAGCTGTCAGGAACATTTTGCAGATTGCATGAACTCCAGCTGACTTAACACATTAAACTAAACGCTTTTAGAACGGCCAAAAGAACACAACGGATAACAAAACTCTGGATGTCATTGAAATCTCGTATTCTTCGGTGGTTGATGCGTATGTTGTGAGGATATTTTTTAAAGATGTGAACAACTAAAAGTACCACTAATTACCAAGGGATTCCTCGGTAACTCCGAAAGTGAGGGATACTGGTGAACCATACGCTTTGCAGATTGTTTCATTAACGCCACATCACTTGTAGATGAGGCGAAGAGGTTGGTAGGGAATAAAATCCCTCGATTTCTGGATGTAGAAACTGATCCCGACCCACTGTGCGTCTCAATGTTCACGTTCGAAGTTTTATCACAATTTCCTTCAAAAATGAAGCTTATTTAGACAAAAAAACACACTGTTATTGAGCATCCACCTTTTACACAACAAATCGATTACTACTGTAGTAGAGTGTCATTATGAAGAAGGCTGCAAGACCAGAAACTAAGTTATGATAGGGATACCTACTCATTCTGACACACTGTCATCACATATCACATATTCCGTTCGTGTGCCTAGTTGGGTAGGCGGTTAGGGAAGCCTTTGTGTCTCGTCGACTGGGCTCACTTCATGGAACACTACCGGAACGCATGCGTACAGGGGCACATGCTAATGAGCGGTCAGAATCAAGGAAGGTCCAAACAACACCAGCGGCGGTCCTCAGCACAGTTTTGTCATTTGTAATTAGCTGTGACATGAGCAACTTAAGACTACGCCTGTGACAAGGACGAAGGGTGCATAGAAGCGGAACGGACGTTTGGATGTTAACAATCCCAAACGGTCGAATGTGTAGAAGATAAACTGAGAAATCTATCACAAGTATTGGGGCGAAAAGTTGTGAGATCAAAACGGGCACTACATGATGGTAAGTGGCTAACAGTGGTATGGAAACATCCACTTATTACAATAACAGTTCGAAATGCCTGAACAATAAAGCCAAGTGTTGTCAAAGCTTACACGTGACAGCCTTCAGGCTGAAATCCGATGAAGCGTGCACATATACATACAAACAGAGTATATTTACCACACCGAGGTGTGTTTACTCTGAATCGGCGATTCCAAACTTGCTCAACTAGATGCTCCTTAGTTTCTTAAACGCGAGGTCATCGCCCCCTTGACACCATAGTGCTGTCCTTCACTCAAGAAGCGTTACGTTAGTAGTAAAACTAGGAAAACAATTAAATGTACTAATTAACAAAATTTGATGTATGCTTAGGAAGACTGCAAAGGTCACTGCGACGGATGAGTACAGAGTAACAAAACAAGTTTATCAACATCGGACTGAAAGTCACTTAAGTGTAAACCAGTTAAAAAACTGCGCAAAGGCCGTGAACATCGTACGATCGGACAATCGAAAGAAACAGTGGGCTTTTTTATCTGGGAACAGCAGAGTGCTAATGTTTCTGATCCATGGTTGTGCCGGCCAGATCATATTTGAGAAAAACAGTTGACTTATCAATACCCAACTGCGACAACTTCACAGGTGAGCTGAACACTCTGAGCGGCAGTTCACCTAACCGCAACCTGGCAATATGGACAGCGGAAATTGAGCGGCCAGTTATTGCATTTCAGGCAATCAACCGGTGGAGGCAGAAATGACCCCGGAATTTAAGTCGTTGCATCATAAAAAGGGTCCACAAGTTTCCTCTCTTTTCAGTGGAAGTAGTGAGCTTGGGATCAGAGCTGACAAAACTTTTCCAGAAAGTTTGGGAAACTTAAGGGGCACCTTACGACTGATATTTATCAACGCGGACTCTAGCTTCCGAAAAGGGGATCCGAAGTCTGTGTCAACTACAGACATGTCCGTCCAGTCCCTAGCACGTCCAAGATACTCAGTATGTCGTCCTACTAGAGCTAGGGTAAGTCAAATGCCTGAAGAACACGCAGGATTCCAGTTCGATCGAGAGTGAACTGACCACGTTTTTATCCTGCGATGAAGCTTGTGTTGTCAGCACACCAAAAAGTAACGAACAGTAGTGACTGTTTTAGGCCTTCAGGCTGACTTCGAGTCAGCTAGCCGTGACGTTCTCCTCTAAAACGGTTTACTTCATAAAAGACTTCCAGCGAAATACACGAATCTTCCAAGGCTTGACATGTATGAAATGCGTTTAGCACGTCCAAAGTGGGAAATGCTGAGCCAAGACTAAGGCATCCACATTCTACGCTATCCTATATGGCGAACGTATACTTGTCAGTATTACACAACATTCTTGTTTCTTCCATTAAATGTTATTTTACCCTTTTCCGATAAATGTTCCTCTTATAAGATGCACCACATCATTGTTGCGGTGATCGACGGTCCAAACAACAGCAGCTTCCAGTTAGGCTCATGGCTAAGGTCTACGTGCTGAGAAATTCGAAGCACCTCTCTGTCATCTCCATCCTAACGACATTCATCATCGCTCAATGGCGAGTGATATCGCCTACTTTGAGAAATGTTGTTACCGGCGGAACCTCAAGGTCTCACCGAGTACAGCAAAAACCAATTAGGACGCAGTCTAATAAACATTTCGAGCCTGCCATCCGCAGCTTGACCAGCTGTAGATGACATCTCCATAGAGACGCACTCAACTTTCCTTTAAAGGTAGAATAAGACGTCAAGTGGATTGCAGAACTTTAACAGACAGGAGTTCCGAGAAGCAGACAAAGCATGTCTATCTACAGCATGCCTTGGTGTTCATTCACTGAAAGGAGCTATTACGAAAGGCCTGACGTTGATGAAAAACAGCATCAGTGACAGACCGGATGTAGCTGGACACGTTTACGAGAATGACCGTCCTGAGAAAGACTGGGAACAGACGTGGACCGGTAGCAGTGTTAACAACTGACGGTACCGTTCACACAAGTGACATGTGCATCAACCAGAGAGAGAGAGAGAAGAGTGGGAGTGTCAGTGGGAGGACAAAGTTGCGCATACAGTGATTTATCGCGCAGATAAAGTGAGTCCTCAGCTTTTATGCTACAAGTTATTCGCTGCCACGTAACAAACGGATGTAAGTCGGTTGAACAGCGTCAGGCTACCGAAACTTTGACATTAGTCGTTGTTGTAACAAGAGCTAGTATTAGACATTGTTCGTGGTTTAGTAACCCAGGTAGAAGAAACGGTTTCCCAACAGGAAAACTGCCAGAATCAAATACAATTCACGACATGATGCTTCAATGAATGACACTTCGTTGAGAGAAATATGTGGCCGTTAGGAATAAGGTAAACCTAAATATGGGAACATAAATAAGAAATTATGCTTGAAGTATCTCATTCTAGTCAGTGGATACGGATTTCACGTTCGTTTAAACACCTCTTCCCTTGTCCACGTGACACGCAGTCATAAGAATACGTAGATTAAGCAGTATTTCGCTAGTTCCATCAGGCCGAAAGTGAAGGTGACTGAGTGCGTTATGAGAAACCGTTGCCTTGTCTTGCCGTAACGTGAGTCGTGCACAATCGGTCAGGAGTTTAGGATATTGGGTAAGAATGATTGTTCAGAGAGTTGGTTAGCGAAAAAACGATAACCACGACATCAGTCGACTGAAAGGCTCACGATAACAGAAACATCCAATTTGGCGTCACGATAGAAGAGTGATATATCGGCTGAGGTAGTCATCTACCGGCTTTCCTCTCAAAATTATCTCGTAGCGAAGGTGACGACAAATGTCACTTTGATGTCACGGAAATGAAAGTGTCAGATGTCGTTTTTCCACACGCGTCGGTCATGGTGTACAGAATCAACTAGGTAATTGTGGTACTACGTGGAAATCTTGTCAAGAGCACAAATTAGTTTGACTACAAAACGCAGATCTGAAAACAAAAAACGATCATCACATCCGTTCGTCTTTAGCGACGTGGGGTGCAAACCAGAAGAGCACCGTCTTGTGATAAAGCACTCACGTTTACTTACCAGTCCTAGGGAATGAACTTCCGTTCGTCGCTATGTGGACACATGATTAACATATACAAGGAAAAAATATCTAGAGGAGTGGCATACGGTGGGTTAGGTATCTGATACTAATATGACCTTGAGCTGCCGATTTCACCAAATCGCTACCTGGTAGCATTCAAATCGGCAATCATCTGAATAAGTTTAGCCACACGTATCTGAATAACACCGTTCACAGTTTCTCAGCTCGTCATTTATGGATTTAGCGAAAACTATTAAAAACAAATTAGCAACTGCTATACCTAACCCAGTGGTGCTAGTAAACAGTTTCGCATGAATAATAAACACCAACAGGTGACGGCAGCCGCAGAAAAACACGTTTAGCGCCAACATACAAGGTCAGCCGTATCCATGCAAATAGATTGCTAAATCGACGACCACGATATTAACATAGTGTGAAAACCAATCGATTCCAGAGGAAGTCCCGCCAGTTTACAACTTACTTGGTGAACGGATCAAAACAGAATCGACGCGTTGTGCCAGGACAAACCACTCGAAGGCCGGACATGAACGGTGAGTGCAGAACAACGCCGGCAACCTTCAGGAAGAAAATAAGTGAAAGAATACGGTAAACAAACAGTGGGATTTGTAAGTGTTTGAAAAGCCATTAATCGTTGTTAACAATCTGACCAGCAAGAGTTTGAAATCTGTTGCTAAGTGCTGTAAATGAACCAAGAAATTCAGGAAAGCATTCACTGACGTCGCGGTAGTATACACCGTATTTTTAGGGTATAAGCATTAAACATAATCAGTTTAGGGGTCACAGGATGAATCATGTACCTGTCGTTACGTGAAGGGGAAAGACGTCAATCGCATAGGGAAAAGTGTAACACGTACTAGTTTCGAAAGTATTTATTTGTGTCACGCATCGTACCAGTAGGCACCAATATACGTGCATGCATATGCACACCATTGCCCTGAAGTCCACCATTCAGACAGTTAGTCGGTGTTCGCGCACAATGACCCAATAACCGACGAAAAACATTCGTAACACAGGTGTGAATAAATCGCACCCGTGTGTGTGTGTGAATGGATGAGGGCTTGAGGTAACAAGATTTCCAACTGATCCATAGGACAGGGAGGTGTAAAGCAAACACAACAAATGGGCCTAGTAGTTGCAGAAACCGAGGGATACATATAATCGAAGTAAACCACATGTAACCTGGATTGAGGATACCCGTCTAACAGCAACACAACGGTGACGCAACATGAGTGATGTGCACATGCACAAAAATGTCTGAAATGATTACGATAACCATTAAGGGTGTAGCTTTCTTGAACTTTCGTGACGCAGGCACATCTTTGTAGTGTTTAAAACCACGTAACCACAGTTTAAGGTATAGATGAAAGACGCCACCGGTCCCGAATGGGTGGACGCAAACCAACCGTTCTATCAACTTGGTGGCTCCAAACATATGAATCCGATGAACCAGTACGCAAAAGAGAGAGAGAGTGCGTGAGAGAGATGATATAAAATGGAGGGGGATCGACACATATTCTCCGAAGAACGAAATACTCCCTGAAAACTAGTGTGGCGAGGTAGACTGAATCTCTGACAATAAAAATTGGGTAGTAGAGGAGGTATGATGAGCAGCACAAACGGTAATTGTACAGAAACAGGAGCAATCTGTATCAATCTAGGACACGAATAACGACAGGACAAAATCAATTAGAATTATGCGGAGTGCGCACGCAACGCGGACATGTGTGGCTGCAGAAGATGGCCACAGAACAGTGAAGGAAATACGCCGTCTTGAGATGTTTGACCGCTGATGTGTGTTCGTTTCGCTGTACCCGTCCGGTGACATAAAAACGCGAACAATGTACTACGTAGCACAGCAACCCTGGAAGTTCCTAAACTTCGCCTACACAATATTTGGAAATCAAATGCTAGTCTACTATAAAAGTGTAGAAGCTAATGTAAACAAATGTGCGGAATCTCATCGGAATAGCATGAATAAAGTGGACCGCAGGAGTAGCAAGATCAAGAGCTCGATTAGATGCAAATAATTCACCTGATCACAGTTCGATAAAAAAAAATGAACCAAACTAAAATACTGAAAACATCTAGGGGTTTCTGTACGTTTAAAACTGTAGTTTGATTCCGGAGCACAGAAAATCAGACAGACCCCAGGTGGATAACGTTTTAAAAATTATGATTTGGTAGATAAAATTGAATAAGCTCGATCCATCAGTATTTGGCTTACAAATTTAGATGGCCCAACCGGTGGTCAAAATTTCTAGGAGGGTATGTGAGGACATGACACAAAGCAATGAAGACAATTGTCACCAAGTAATTCACCGCACATTGGTGTCACTTCTTAAATTCAGATCTTCGTGGTCTACAGTGCCAATGGCTGGAGACGATAGGGGTGTGGACGGTCAATCAAGTTCAGTGGTTTGAATACTGTCGCTGGCCATCGTTGTGCTGAATTTCTTCCTGGCACTCGGTTGACCGATATGCGGTAAGTTGATGGCACTATCTTATTTAACCCTCTGCCAGAGGCATGCAGACAATGCCGAACAAGATGAGGGACCGGACTGGTTTCAGCGTGTAGTGCTGCCTTCAGATAGGAGCATTCCTACTCTATACTGCAGAAAATCCACTTGAGGTCGTGCAGAGTTCCACACAGTTGGGTAGTACTATCTCGTCAGCTTGTAATACTGCTGACGAGATGTCGGCATGACATGAGCCGTCTTTGCCAACTTGTGTCATCAGTAGTGTCGAAAAGAAATCCGGTTGTCGCTGAGAGGAGGGACATTTTATGGTGGTTGCGCGTTTCGCGGAAACGTGGCCTGTACGCACCGAAAACAGACAGACTTGCTGTGTATGAACGTTGTTGTCTCCGCCAATCGGCCTATATCACGTGGGACGATTGAGTGGCAATTCACTGGCGCATATTTCGGGGCGCTTGAGATAGGCAATCAACTGGACAACTAATCGCGTTGCATAGGCTGCGATGGTGGGGTCATGTACTCCGCATACCAGCTGAACGTTTGCCGTATCGAGCACTGCATACTGAGACCATTAACAGTTGAGTAAAACCATGTGCCTGGCACGTAACAACGTGGTAACGAATTATGAAGACCCTGACTTGAGCAAAGTCGGTAGATGACGTCTGTGATCACCCAAACTGCTGGCTAGAAACGCTATCCAAGATGTTGACGGTTTGCCTGCGTCCATACCACTTCAAGTCATTCCGCGTAGATCTGTTTTCATAAAATATCTTTTTTAGCCATTTTTTGTTCTTCCCTGTTATTCCACGTCACGGTTGCAATGACCAACGACATGAACCATAGTACTACACAGTCATGCTCATGATCATTGTGAATGTTGACAAAAGTGGTGATATCGGATTAACAAAAATATACCAGTTTAGCAGATACAAAAATAGGTTAAAAAACGAAAAACGCGCAAACAGAATACCATTAGTCTATGTTAGAATATCACAAAATGTCGTATGGAGGGCTAACATTGTCAGTACCATATTCAGTTGATACTGATGGACCCCATCCAGGCTGTCCACCTGAACTGCAAAGTTTCGACTAATCAGTTCAAATGAATCACGTAACATACGTTGGCCACTGTCGAACCGAATGGAGCTCGATCTCGTGTTCCCATTTTTCTGTTCACAAACTAATTCCATGCAAGCATTCCGGTTGCTGTAGTCAAAAGTAACAGCATATGCCTTCATTTACGTTAAAATTCACAGCCCCAATACTGTAGTATATTTGTATGGGAAGCACCTAATCACCCATCAACAACGGTGATAACTCACCAGTTGAGTTGGGCCAATGTGGTCGGGAATTCTGTGATATTCTGATACAGGCCAACGATCCTTTACTTAAACAGATTGCAATTTCTTGAAGTAGAGCAAAAGAATTCATAGAAACATGGTGAGCACATCCGTAAGATTTTAGATTCATACTTAGTTATAACTCACTCTATATAGTATCATCAAGAACTACACCAGGTAGCGGCGGGTCATAGCATCTATGGGTACGGTTTCAAATATACTTGGATCAGTACCATTTTCCCCGTGTTACGCACATAGCTCTACACAGCTGGACCAACAAGCTGCGAGTGAAAGTAAGACAACATTTGTGACTTGTAATGCCCCATTTTGTTCACCAACGTTACCATAAAGATAGCTTAGTGGAACAACTAAATTTTCGCTATTGGACTCGGTTAGTCAGTCGCCACTTCTCAAAACGATCCCAACCGGCTCCATACGGGTTACAAACCCCCAGCCCCCAGCTCAAGAAATGAATTCGATCTGTGGAGGTGAGCTTGTTCTTAAGTGTCCATTTCAGTTCCGCACATGTTAACTCTACGCCATGCCAGTCAGCTGTCGTGTCGGAAAAGTGTTCGGAATGACAGAAGATTCACCAGCAACCCCAGTACCTGACCATTCGATTGGTCGTAAGCATCAGTGTATTGTTCGCAAAGCTACCGTGAAGGATCATAATGCTCCAACTATATGAAGAACACGGCAATAAGGAAAATCAGAGATCCATCACATTGCATCGACATGTCAGACTACCCTTAACTATCAAGTGGCTCTGGCACAATTTCGACGAGAAAGCCGCATCTGACTGCTAGACTCAAAACTCCGAATGAAGTGCGCTAATCCCGTTTGAATCAGCGTAGTTCGAATAACTGAAAACACTGCGAAGCAACGTTAACATGTGTGCATGCAATAAGCTGCACATCTCGAATGCAAAAACATAAAAAGCAGCCTGTTACCTTGTATTTTGTGGCCAGATCCACCGTTGGAGCGGTACCAATACTCTGACCGTAGAGCACAATTTGTTCCAGAGGCACCTGGTAACGTTCCAGTAGTTCCTTGAGCACGGCCTCCGCGTCTGCATACAGATTCTCCTCCAACCGCTGTCCGGTGCTAACCCCGTAACCGGAATAGTCATAGCAAAGGATATTGACACCGAACCGATAGGCCAGCGACTGAAGGAAACCAGCCATCTGCATTGAAATCGGATGGGTAGGTTGTCATGTTCAAAAATAGCTCAGCATACTCATTCAGCGCGACTACACTGAAAAGCCTCAATGAAAAACCCTTGGATTGCACAAAAGACCAAACAGGCATTAACCCGACAGCGAAATAAAAGAAAGATGCTACCCACCAACATTGACAACAAACAGCTCCATATCCACGCTTGTATCTGTAATCCATTCAGGGTGATAAAAGTGAGGTAGTTCACAATCACAGTTTAGTAACTAAACTGAACTGATAATTTAACTCCCCTCCAGATTCCCGCGGAATTCACAAATCAATCTTGCAAACAGCTGTTTCTGATCATTTTCATACAGGATAAATGCGAGTTATGGACGAAGGTCACGATGAGACTGAGACCACTGAACTCAACCACATAGTACTAAATGTAAGCCCTGCAAAAGCCACGTGAACATGTTTTGCCTTGATCTGAACACTAATGATCCCCAGACCACATTGATTGGGTTCAATAAGTTCACCATCGAGTTAGAACACCATGACAAGCACTCTGACTTCTAGACGTCCCTTGCTTCGTTGATCGGATGGAACAACCCAAGGATTGATTCACGGAAAAGAGACGTGGACGGGTCACTTACACAAATTTTCATAGGTTCTTCCCGCCGAAGTACAAAGAAACTTTGTTGCGTTGTCTGGTGAACAGAGCGCAAAAAACCTGCATATCGGATACTCTCCAGGAGGGAGTTATGTATATTCCAGAAACTCTCATTGGAAATGGATATACCCAGAGATCCATAGATAAAAATTTGCATTCCGGTAAGGAACATGAACTTGTTTAGACAACGGAGAAAAAGCCGATTTTTATTTGTGTATCGTGCAAGAGCGAGGATAACAGTGAAATAATCAGCTGTAGGCTTACAAACGCAACCCAGAGTTCTTACCGCGCAGCACGAATTTTACTATTCGACACTCGCCCGAGACTGGTGCCACGCCTTAAGGATAGCTTGCAAGAGTTCTCTTTGTCTTTCTGCATCTAATCTCTCACCTGTTGTTATCAAGCCGGTTAAGTAGGGTAGACCACAGGACAGCTGCTAGAGAGGATTCGCGAACAAATCTCTTGAAACAGCTTCGCAACAGGTCGACAGAGCTCACTTTCGGCGAGGTCAGTCCCCACTTAAATGACAGTGGCCACCAGATAAATGTGACTGAAACTTTCCGAGTTACCTACAACGTTCTTCAAGCCCACTCCAGAGCTGTCAGGTTGCGACTGTTATCGACGGCCGAGGCTATTGCCATCAGACTTTACCCCTGTTTGTGTGCCTCAAAACAGTTCGTGCAAACCCGACATATCCCTTGGCCAACTATTCCACAACTCTTTAAAACTCAAGCAAGTGTGAACCACTTGACAGCGACGACTGCATATCTTACGGCCAGCACGAGTAACAGTGTAACACATCCACCAACACGCCCACCCCCTCCAGTAGACTACCATCCGTCCCATGTCTATGATCTTAATGACCCATATAACATGCTCCAATTTTTCATACAAAAAACGCATGTACTCTACGTAATTGTAGGAGCGCAATGAGAATTACAAAAAACAACTGTCCGCACAGCTGACTTTTTATGAATTAGGGAGTGAACTGAACTGGTGACTCGTAGGAAAAGTAACCTAACTGAAAAGATCTACAGTGCGGCAAGAGTGCGAACCTCGTTCCGATCCAACCCGGTAATCCACGTACAACTCACAGATACGTTGCCTAAATGTGTGAACTCATGCTATGCTTACTCCTTCACACGCTCCTGTGGAGCAGGTTACGTCAGTGGCACAATCAGGTGTCTTTCTCAGAGGACACCTAAACAACACCCCCACATGGGTGACTAAGGGCGAGTTCCATTCTGAATGAAATTGTGATGCGCCTGGTTAATTCACCGTACGAAGTCCCACTGGAAGTGGCTTTCCAACCCATTTACCGCCGGCTCAGTTGCCAATCCAGAGGAGTCAAATTTCGTATACTGGTCACCTAGGAACCGATCGGAATTCGGTTCCGCAATCCACAACTGTACGACTAGAAGAAATTCGCCCTACAGGTACCATCGCCCCTAGTTACCTAGTTGATACCTCCGGAGGTCAACTCTGTCACTTAATTGTCCTCCAATTCACAAACGTGACGTAAGTATGTGGCTAAATGCTCTTGATTTTGTTCGCTTGACGATCATGGTGGAATAATCTGTTGTCATTGGCCCAATGATGAATAACCACAAGCAGATTGTTCGCCAAAACACATTTTACTTCTGATGAACTCATGGGGACTACTTGAAACGTTGAAACAATTCAAGTCTAGGATGACTTAAGGGATTTCACCGATACATTTTCAATATGGCCCAAGTTAAGCACAGTGTGGGACAACTACTGTAAACAAACGCATCGCATAGAAGTCCCAACGCTGTGTGAAGACATACACTAGGGGATAATCCAAACGAGTTGGGCCAGGAAACGTTCAATGTTCACCAAAATGGAAGGATATGATCCATTTTGGTCATATCCATCCTCCCCCACCGTTCAGGTATGTTACAGCTAACGTGATCCCCTGGCACACGCCAACACTATTCCACTAGAACTACCGTCAGTGTATGCTATAGCAGTGTTGGGGTTCCAATACGACGTTTACGTCTCCACTCTCTGCTCTACTGCTCCCGTGAAACCTCCTTAGCGTGGACTACTCTTGGGAGTAATACTAACACTCACCAAGCCATCTTGGTTTGGTATAGGATCAAGATGCAGAAATGAGAAGGATATAACTGCAATTCGAATCAGGTCATGTTCGACCAATTTCTAGATCAAACAACGAACTGCCATGTTGTCACGTGTGTACGGAACAGCTGCGAACAAGAAAATTGACTTGAACGATGCGTACTAACCATAGCAGACAAAAAAAAGATTACGAAACAATGGGAAGGGAAAAAAATCAGGGACACAAACCTGACCGATATCAACAGCATTTCCATGACTGAACAGTACGGTGTACGTAGTTTTCCGAACCGCACAATCCGGGGAAGCATATGAAGGCGCCTGCCGTTGTGAACGACCTAGTCCGTTAAGCACAGATTGGTCGGTCAGAACGGGGCAGCTGGCACTGATTACATGGTTGGATTTTGCGTTGAGGCCAATGGGAGACACTGTGCGGCGTGAAGAGAGATTGATCGACAGATTCTGGTTAACCCGACAAAATGAAGAATGTGAAGGATTGGCCGGAATGTACATACACACGATTCGGGACTGACGCTTAGTGACTGTGTAAAAAACCTGCAGTTGAGTGAATGGAAGGAGGATCAGATATATCCGTAAACGTGTTCAAACTGATAGCAAACGTTTATCCACAATTCATGTGTGTAAAGAGCAGTGTCAACCAGACAAATAAATCACAAATAACGAGAACCAGCTGGCACTATTCCTGCCACCATACTCTGTACACAGGCAAAATAACAAATGAGATGGCGGCTGATGGGGCTCAGTGGCGTGGGTGTTATCGTTGTTTGACTGAGTTGTCTGTGAAGTGAGTGCATTTGATGACGCGGGACAGTGAAGGCCGTAAGGAAGGTGTTTTGCTGATGACGCCGTACTTTCACTTAGAGCCCGGTTGTTTGTTCGCAAGGTGTGGACATCTTGGTGTTGGATGTTTGAATATAGACATAGTGGTTAGGTCCCTTCCTGTCCTCTTATTTTTCGTCTCTTTTCCTTTAGAGGTTTTGATTTTTTCTCCGCGGCTGTGTGGCAGTTAAGCATCAGTGTGAACCGCTAATGCATTGCTGTCTATGATGAAGATGATGACACGCTCACCGAGGTTGTCCTCATCGCAGGGTGGTCCTAACGAGGTATGCCAGTTTGTTGAAGTCGTTATATGCCCGCACTTAGTGCAGACTGTGCATTTATGGGCAGCTGTTTCGAGCATTTTTCAGTCCAGGTGGCGTTCAACGGGGTGCCTGATATCCTCTTTCCTTTCTACTTTGTGATGGAGGGTGCTACCAGGGGTTCCGAAGATCTCGGAGTGGTGCTCATATCAGATAGCTGTCTGATGTTGCGTATGTGAATGACTGTTGTATGTTAATTGCTCGTCATAACGTGCAATAGACTGAAATGAGAAGATTGGAAGTCCGGACAACGTACAAACCAATGCGACCCACTTAAGCTGTTTGGTTGTTCTGTGTGTTACACACTTCACACCTTCAAAATATGGTATTGTTTTCTCTTTCTCTATCTTTGTTGCTGCGGGCGAGATGCTCGACGTTACTGATCTTCTTACTTAGGTATTGTGGTCTCATCCGCTGGTATTGTTGCTGACGAAGCAGGCTTTACGGGACAATGTTATCCAAGCATGTGAAACTCTTAGTCTCAAGTGGATTGCTCGAGACTGACCTCTTTTTCCGGTTTTGAAATAGTACGGTATACTGTGTAGGGGCGAAGCGCATTCTCTGCAACCTAACCTAGTCAGTAACCTTATTCGACATGGTCTGCATGACTTCGGCGGAAGGGCTTACCAAGGCGTCGTTCCAATCACCAACAGCCGTACTGAACAATTCCACGGTGAGACAAGCGCTCTGTCGCGACGCAAAATGCATGACCCAACCAGCGAAGCCCGTACATTTTCACAGCATAGGTTATCAGACGCGGACTTGTACACTTCCGAAATACGCGCCAACAGACTAGCGCGTTGTTCACGCAGTCCGTCCATTTTATACAGGTCAACTAATGGAGACAACGGTTGCTTAGTATCAAGAGTTTATATGCTTGTTTTACCCGAATGGGCCACATTTACTACCAACAGAGCAAAGGTGAGTGCTCATGTGCATTGTAAACTGTGGCTTCAAAATCAGCATGTAATACGGTAACGGAGAGACGTTCATCCTCCTCCTCCCCATCATCATAGACAGCAATACATCAGTGGTTCACACTAATGCTTAACTGTCACACAACCATAAAGAAACAGCAAACCCTATACAGAAAAAGAGAAAAGGAAAAAAGGAAGAGACGGGAAGGGACCTAACTACTGAAAATGACTACGTCCATATTCAAACATTCAGCATCAAG
>QNGE01001228.1:34937-52166 GCA_008508345.1 Paragonimus westermani | reverse complement strand
GCCGACTCACTGCAGCTCGGGAGGTAAACATTAGGGAAGAACAGGCAGGATTTCGCCCCGGGCAAGGATGTATGGATCACGTTTTTACTTTGTCAAATTTTGGAGCAGCGTCATGTATATCGACGAGCAACAATTGATGCATTTCTCCACTATAAAGATGCGTTCGATTCAGTGGATCGATCTACCCTTTTAGAGTCTCTCAAACGCAGAGGTGTGCCGACTAAGTACGTGAACATAATGTCGGCACTCTATTCCCATACCTCAGCTCAGGTTAGGGTTTACGGTGAACTGTCTGACAGTTTCAGCACCATAAGTGGCGTACGTCAAGGCTGTCCGCTGTCACCAATTTTGCTTAATTTCGTCATAGACGAAATAATGGAGGATTGTCTGCGGCACTCACAAGATGCCGGCGTGGACCTCCTACCTGGTGAAAGACTGACTGATCTTCATTATGCTGACAACAAGGTGTTGCTGTTTGACAACTTTCAAGCAGCACAAACAATGCTAGACGCTATTTCGCGTTCCGCCAAATACTTCGGAATGCGCTTTGCAGCCTCAAAGTGCAAAGTGCTTCTGATGGATTGCTGTGACTACGTAGATTTGATGTTGGGTGATGTAGTCATGGAGGTTGTTGACCGGTTTGTATACCTGGGAAGCTACATCAGCGTCGGCGGTGGAGGTGTAGGGAATGAAATAGAAGCGCGCATTTCTCACGCTAGGGTGGTATTCGCTAATTTGAGGCATATCTGGCGACTGAGGGGTATTTCTCTAAAGCTAAAAGGTCGCGTATATAAGACAACGGTGAGGGCCGTATTACTTTACGGCAGCGAGACCTGGCCGCTCAGGGTAGAAGACGTGAACCGCCTTCAAGTATTTGACCACCGATGTCTGCGTTCAATCGCTCGTATCGGGTGGCACCAACGTGTAAGTAACGAGGAGGTTAGAAAGCGAATGTTTGGTAGTGATTGCCAAGCGAGTTCTTTTATTCAATCCCTATGTTTTCACATACTTAGATGGCCAGGTCATGTATTAAGGATGCCAGCTGGTCGTCTTCCACACCGAGCACTATTCGCTGACACCGCGACCGACTGGTGTAAGGTGCGAGGTGGACAGATAATGACCTGGTGTAGGGAAATGAAGTCGTTCACCGAGGGGTTGGCCACTATGGGTCGTGTTCGTCTCCCGGGCTGGGGTCCTCGCGACTCAAAGTCGGTGGCTGGAGACTCTAGGTGAGATGGTGGCTAATGGAGCTCAGTGGCGTGAATGTTGTCGTTGTTTGGCCGAGTTGTCTGTGAAGTGAGTTCATTTAATGACGCGGGATAGTGAAAGCCGTAAGCAAGCTGTCTCGCTGATGACGCCTTACTCTCACTTGCAGCTCGGTTGTTTGTTTGCAAGGTTTAGGCACCTTGAGGTTGAATGTTTGAATATGGACGTAGTCATTTTCAGTAGTTAGGTCCCTTCCCGTCTCTTCCTTTTTTCCTTTTCTCTTTTTCTGTATAGGGTTTGCTGTTTCTTTATGGTTGTGTGACAGTTAAGCATTAGTGTGAACCACTGATGTATTGCTGTCTATGATGATGGGGAGGAGGAGGATGAACGTCTCTCCGTTACCGTATTACATGCTGATTTTGAAGCCACAGTTTACAATGCACATGAGCACTCACCTTTGCTCTGTTGGTAGTAAATGTGGCCCATTCGGGTAAAACAAGCATATAAACTCTTGATACTAAGCAACCGTTGTCTCCATTAGTTGACCTGTATAAAATGGACGGACTGCGTGAACAACGCGCTAGTCTGTTGGCGCGTATTTCGGAAGTGTACAAGTCCGCGTCTGATAACCTATGCTGTGAAAATGTACGGGCTTCGCTGGTTGGGTCATGCATTTTGCGTCGCGACAGAGCGCTTGTCTCACCGTGGAATTGTTCAGTACGGCTGTTGGTGATTGGAACGACGCCTTGGTAAGCCCTTCCGCCGAAGTCATGCAGACCATGTCGAATAAGGTTACTGACTAGGTTAGGTTGCAGAGAATGCGCTTCGCCCCTACACAGTATACCGTACTATTTCAAAACCGGAAAAAGAGGTCAGTCTCGAGCAATCCACTTGAGACTAAGAGTTTCACATGCTTGGATAACATTGTCCCGTAAAGCCTGCTTCGTCAGCAACAATACCAGCGGATGAGACCACAATACCTAAGTAAGAAGATCAGTAACGTCGAGCATCTCGCCCGCAGCAACAAAGATAGAGAAAGAGAAAACAATACCATATTTTGAAGGTGTGAAGTGTGTAACACACAGAACAACCAAACAGCTTAAGTGGGTCGCATTGGTTTGTACGTTGTCCGGACTTCCAATCTTCTCATTTCAGTCTATTGCACGTTATGACGAGCAATTAACATACAACAGTCATTCACATACGCAACATCAGACAGCTATCTGATATGAGCACCACTCCGAGATCTTCGGAACCCCTGGTAGCACCCTCCATCACAAAGTAGAAAGGAAAGAGGATATCAGGCACCCCGTTGAACGCCACCTGGACTGAAAAATGCTCGAAACAGCTGCCCATAAATGCACAGTCTGCACTAAGTGCGGGCATATAACGACTTCAACAAACTGGCATACCTCGTTAGGACCACCCTGCGATGAGGACAACCTCGGTGAGCGTGTCATCATCTTCATCATAGACAGCAATGCATTAGCGGTTCACACTGATGCTTAACTGCCACACAGCCGCGGAGAAAAAATCAAAACCTCTAAAGGAAAAGAGACGAAAAATAAGAGGACAGGAAGGGACCTAACCACTATGTCTATATTCAAACATCCAACACCAAGATGTCCACACCTTGCGAACAAACAACCGGGCTCTAAGTGAAAGTACGGCGTCATCAGCAAAACACCTTCCTTACGGCCTTCACTGTCCCGCGTCATCAAATGCACTCACTTCACAGACAACTCAGTCAAACAACGATAACACCCACGCCACTGAGCCCCATTAGCCGCCATCTCATCTAACGCCCCAGCCACCGTCTGAGAGCAGCTAGGCTCCAAACTCGACAGACGAAACAGACAGCGGGCAAACTCTTCGTGAACGATTCCATTTTTCTATGCCACATCATCATTTGTCCACTTCGTATTTTGCGCCAGTCAGCCACAACGCCAGCAAACAGTGTTCGGCGTGGTAGACGACTAGCTGGCATCCTTTTTAAATGACCTAGCCATCTAGCGTCGTGCAAATATAAGGAGTGAACAAAATAACTCGTTTAACAACCAGTGTCAAACACCCGCTTTCTAACCCCTTCGTTACTTACTCACTGGCACCACTCAATACGACCGATCAAACGCAGACATCGGTGGTCAAATACCTGAAGACGGTTCACGTCCTCCACCAAGAGCGGCTAAGTTTCGTTGTCGTAAGGTAATACAGCCCCCACTGTTGTCGTGTATACGCGACCCTGGAGCTTCAGAGGGATACCTCTCTGTCGCCACAGATGCTCCAGATTAGCGAATGTCGCCCTAGCCTGAGAAACACGCGCATGTTTCATTCTCTACACATCCACCGTCGCTGTTGCAGCTTGCCAGGTATACGAACCCGTCAACAACCTCCATAACTTCATTATCTAACATTAAACTTACGCAATCACAGCAATCTTCCAGGATCACTGCATTTTGAGGCTACAACGGGCATTCCTAAGGAATTAGAAGAACGCGAGATAGCATTTAGCGTTGTTTGCGCTGCTTGAAAGTTTTAAAACAGCAATACCTTGTCGTCAGCATAATCAAGATGAGTCAGTTTTCCACCAGGTAGGAGGTCCACGCCAGCATCTTCCGAGTACCATAGAGTCTTTCATTCTTTTGTCTATGACAGAATTAAACAAAAATGGTTAAGTTGGACAGCCTCAACGCCCGTCGCTGCTGGTACCGAAACCGTGAGACGGTTCGCCGTAAGCCCTAACGTGAGCTGAAGTATAGGAAGAAAATGCCGACAGTATGTTCACATACTCGGTCAGTGCACCTCTACGTTTACGCGACTCTAAAAGCGTACATAAATCTACCGAATCGAATACATCTTTATGGTCAAGAAATACAACTGTTGGCCGGCGACACACATGAGGGCGCTCCACTGCGTTAAATCTTGCAGAAGTGAGAAGCTTTCGAGAATTTCTGTGTGGGCGACTCATCAATGTATAGCTATTTTTCCTACTGAACATTCACCGACATGAATAATCAAGAGACTTCATCACCAAACAGGCTAACAGTAAGTCACCTCTAAGTCGATGACACTCTAATGGGTACGTAATCGGTGATGTCAATCTTTCTTCATAAGGCTCAGTTTTCAGGTCCAGGGCTACCGTAGTGGTAAGACGTCGCACAATCTCTAAGATCAGTTTGTTCTGAAGATAGGGTGGCCAGATCACATCCGTCCTTCAGATGCCGTCGAACAATACTGTTATAAAGAAGCCGAAAACAACTGAACTGGTCGAGACGACGTTTGAGTAACGCCAGAGTGCTACTGGTCTTTTTGCATTCGTCTCTACTTCCGGAGAGTTCGAGGGGGTGTGCAAAATAATGCTTCACAAGTCGTTAGCGAAAAGAACTCTCTGAAGTGGGTGGTCGTTGAGGCAACACGTGGTATTCAGAGAGCTTCAAATGCTAGCACTAAAGGTAAGCCACCTTACTTGAGATCAATGAAATGGAAGGCTAAGGTCAATCAGCAAGATAGAAGAACAATTACTATTGCTAACCGTAGCCAAATTTCCACACCAGCAAACAACAACAACGTGCACTTAAGTGAGACAGGAAGGTCATTAACGAAATAGAAGCTGGCTAAGAAGCGCACTTTGGGTACGCCGTTGAAGCCAGAGATGTAGATGGAGAATGCACCACATACGTGCACCCTATAGAGACGGTAGCCAAATATGTGTTTAACCGTTAAAGAAGGTTGCCTTGAACTCAATAATGGAAGAACTTACTGATTTCACCGCACTACCGTGAGGTGAAATGTTTTGACATAGTCCAGGTATACATCCATACCACTACCCTGAACAACCGGTTTATTCCAATGATCACTGGCTATCAACAGACTTGTCGTACAAGAACGACCCTTGTGAAAGCCGTGCTGTACGTAGGTGAAGAAGTCTCGGAAGGTCAGACATCTATCAAGCTAGAGGAGTAAGAGCGCCTCTGGAATTTCCGAGGCTTGATAGCAGGGCGACTGATCTGCAACCACTGGGGTGTTTACGCCTACTATTCTTGAAAATGAATGTGATGCCCGCGAGTTTCCAAGGCGTGAATAGTGTCCCTGGGTGATAAATTGCGTAAATAATATAGCAAGGGGGCCAGCAAGCTGTTCAGCCATTTCAGGCAGAGCCTTGAAAGGTATATCATTAGGACCAGGAGTGCCCTCAAGATACCAGTTGGGCCGACATCATCTTTGAGACGTTATCCAATATGCCAATGTCATTAATTTCGCTGGTAAAAGGAATCTGAGGAGACAAAAGTGAATACGCAAAAATGATTATGTAGAACTTAGCGAGAACAGTGACAGCTTCAGCATCAGAGCTAGTAGGGTTTGACAAGCCCAAGATTTGGGGCACCTCAATCTTGGCCCTACGAGTAGACGATACAAATCGGAAGATGCTAGTCGGATCAACGAGAAAACACTCGGTAGGACGATTCCCGCGACCTAGCGAAATACATCGACTTCTTATGGAAAACTTTTTTGGCGATCTCCATCGAAGCCTGTGGGTTGGTCAAAATAAGTTTGAGAGTGCGACACTTTACTTGGCTTGAGAGCATACTCCGTTCAACGACTGTCAATGTTGTAGATTATCAACAGCCGCGGGGAAAAAAGGAGTTAACTGCTCAGAGAGTGGACGGTGAAATTCCCCTAAGATTACGTTAGAAAAAAGCCACGTGGTTTCTCCATATTCATGTTGTGAAAGCTTCTGCGATCACTAACCGAGGAACAAGTAAGGCATGAGCTGCGGATGAAACGAGTGCACGATCACTTAACCAGAGCAGTGAGATGGTTTCGCAGTTTTTGAAACGACCCCCTGAGATGAACTTGAAAAAGGCGAGTAAGATGTCGTGTAAAGACCGCTAGCTCGCTTCTCATCAGTTGCTACAGCGAAAATGGTACAGACTATTCATATTGGGTGGACATGGCAACAGGATCGGAAGACAGTATGTTTGTGAGTGGCAAATCGATGACGATCTGGACAAAGCAACATGACGATTTCACTGGTAACAGTGTTGGTACTTATTTGGAAATCTTGGGAAATATGGGTCAAGGGTTAAATGGTTTAAACCGGTTGAAACGGTCTGGGTGCTGAAAAATTAGGAACATACAAGAACCTCTACTGGTTCGTCATGTTCCGGGTTGTTTGAGGAATCGGAGACCACTGATAATAACATCGTGAGGTAGATCAGCGGTCCGAACTTCCTCACAAACCAGTTTACGCCTGTCTCTCAACTCAAGGTACACCAAGGCCCACGGGTGGACTAACAGTTGGTGTCGTTGGGACATCACTAGTTTCACTAGATTTCGAAAGTATAATTTTCGGTGACAGATGTTTGTCGATGCGCGCAGGATCCAGTTTTCTGAAAACTCTCGTGACAGAACTCAGGTTACACGCATAAACGACTATTCTTGTGTAACGGCTCGCCTAGAGCGTTCGACCATGTTCGTCGCGAAACTTTAAGCAGCTAGCGGTGTGCTTCGAAAACTACCGAACAATTATAGAACCTAACAAACAAAAGAACTTGGCTTTGCAGCAACAGTGGTGTTGATACCTTTGGGGTATTTTGCTGGTACTACGTCCTACTCAGCGAACATCTCCCGAACAGCTGGACTGGGCTCCTTAGAAAGGACTAAATGTAAGCGTTCAGAATTGTGACGCACCCCTGCACGTTGAAAAGGCGAGCTATCAGCTGCGAAAGGGGTGCAAATTTTTGGAACAACCCTGACAGTTCTCTTTGGTTTAGATTTGGAGCCAACCGATTCACATGATATTGTGTTCGTATCACCTCCATTACCTCTATTGACCACAGGGGATTTTACATCGAACGAGGGGAACAACATGACAACCGCAAAATTAGCAGTCCGTCTGACGGACCTACAACAGAATGGGACGAATCGCGTGTAACCTAACTGTCCCCGTCAACATTTCATACCTTTCAATGGATACACTTCAGCAGTCTGTTGAGTTCAAAAAAACGCTGAAAGTGAATCAACTACGACCAGAAATATGCGCTACCAGACAGTCACCTCGATCCACTCACTGTGAGTTTAGATGTGGCTTCCTCTGACAAATGCCAACCAGCTTCCGGTTTGAATTCAATACGACACGCCGAATCATTTGCGCGAGAAACAATAGAGTACGTAGGTGGTGGAGGTAAAAAGGCCAGTTTGGCGACTATGTGTGAAGGCCGTGGTGGACAACAAAACAGATGGCATATCTCCCCGAGCAAACCCGACATCCCATTGAATCACACCAAAAGCTCCGCCATCAACAATTCGCAACCAGGTGGTGCAGTATAACACACTATAAATCCAACAGTCCCAGCAAGGTTACTTCGCCTTCAAAAGCGTCTCGATTCAAGAGCTGTTGTTTCGTTGTCGTCCTGCGAAATACGGAAATGAAAAACTTTTACTCCGAGCAAGCCAAAACACTCTGAAGTACCAGCAATAGACCACTGCCCGAATGTGTCAATCGAGTTGAGTATACCGGCCAAAAAAATTATACTCGTTGTTGGGCGTTTCCAGCGCACAGCTACCAAACCAGTCACAGACCTAAGAGAAGTCAAGTACGCGTCACGGCTTGAAATTCTTGATTTACAACCATTTATATTTCGACTACTCCGCGAGATTTAACTCTCGCACACTTCTTCAGTACAGGTCTCGTAGAACAGTTCTTCACAATAGCGAATTATGACGTTCGGCGAGGATACAATAGGAAGCTTTCCATGCTCCGTCCTTGAACCCTCCTTAAACAACAATTCTTTTACCATAGGGTTATTTACCTTAGGAAGAGCCTTCCTCATAGTGTCGTTAACAACGCCTCTAGGGATCGCTTTGAAGCACTGACCGATTCTCATCCACATAGGGTATCATTATGCAAGTAAACTTATTCTGCTCCTGGTATTTACAGTGATCGCCCAGGGTGGTGCTACAACCTGTTTTCAATGACAGTCTCTCAGTTCAACAGACGCTTTATTGACGGAGAATAAGAAAAACCGACTGCATCTGGGTTCCCTCCCATGAAGCGCGACCTTATCTTGAGTGTCTTTCGACCGTCTTCTGAGTGTCTTCTGAGTGTCTTGATTGAACATCTGGAATTCACTTAAAAGACGGTCAAACCGGAAATTTTTCTTAGGCCTTATTTCGTTACGAACACTTGCCGGCCTCGCTCTTGATTGCCCTCATTGGCGAATTCGCCTTGTTTTCAAGCTTTATCCCACCGAAAGCACGCTTTCGCGTAGCGTAATCGATAATTCGCCCACAGTTGAGAAGCAAAGCGATGTATGGCGGTGAAAATTTGATAAAGATCCATGGAACGTACAAAGTACAGGAATGTTTATTTCTCAGGTGATAGGTTGTCTCTATTTTGCTGTGTAGCCACCGTTCTTCACGTTCTGTATCCAGTTATTAAAAATTTGTGACCCCCGCCTGAGAGTCCGTACCTAAAAAAAGTGAGATATCTCAGTTATCATTGGAAATACAACAATATAACACTTCAATAAAATAGAACAAAACATTACACTGGTCAATAATATCAACCCCTTACTAGTTATTCTGACGTTTGGCTGACCCTCTCTTTGTCTTTTTCTGTTACTGACTTTGTTCCGTGGATTCTGTATCTACCGTTGTATTTTTTCTTCCACAGAAGCCTGAGACACACCAGCGTACTGAGGTTTCACAACGGTTTCTATAACCACAAAGTCATTTGTTCAAAAACCAACTTACCAACGATGGCGGACACGAACTGGATGGATGTCAAAGAGAAACGATTATTCACTCCTTGCCGGTTGACGCTCGCAGGCAAGTCTTCCGTCAATGTCAACCGCATCAGGTTGCCAATGCAGTCACTGACAGGCGTACCGTCTAACTTCAACAGACAGTTAACCTTAGGAGAGTGAGGAAACGGAGAATGCAATTACCAACAACCTATACGTATCGCTGTCCTCTAGTTTCATGTTTACCAGCTGAATGTCCTCAATTGTGTGTATAAGGAAACGCACAGGAAGATTAGGCAATTCTGGTAACGCAAAGCGTTCACCTCCAGCCGGATAACGCGTAATTCATCCCTTGAGCGAACGTTTTGCGATTGTCCATGGTGTTCGTAAGTCGTGGAAGCTGGTCTGTACTAGTCACCATCATAGCTAAAGCATATCACGGATGAATAACTTTGATAATTGCCTTCCGTTTTGTTTAATCTGTTGGTAATAGGGCATTTGTAAACCTCCGAACTTCTTTCTGAGACAATGCTATGGTTCACGCATATGTAAAAGTGAGCGGGTTGTCATGAAAAACATTTATTCTCATGCCGGTCGCCCTTGTTGCACCCAACCAAGGGGGAAGAGGACGACTGAAGAAGTGGGGTTTCCATGAACGAAATGAGGACGGTGATTGGTTACTTCCCAAGGTAATTACCCGGTGGCAATGGGCTTGCTCGCGGCGGGGACGTTTCCTACGGACGAAAGGGGTAAACGCCTCCAGAAGGCGATGCCCCAGGCGCCTCGTCCAACGGTGGTGGAGGTGGGGAGTAATCTATATCCACTGAGTAATTCCTGTTCCCCGGAACGCTGTCAATTTTGTCCGCGAAGTCCGACATCATGGTAGGTATTCTACGTGGAACGCGTTAGAATGTGAGGAACATACACTTTATGCTTTCCCTGGCGATTCATAGAGGCAACTGCGTCCGTCAATTGGTTGTCGGTTAGCCGCTCCAGGAGGCTTTCATGTCTGCATGCCTTCTCGAAATCGTCTAAAAAATGTAGAGGTTTTCAATTTCGCCTAACGGTGATACGATGCACTTTCACCTTATGAAGCAGGCGCTCCTTCCAAGAGCAACCTGTTATACTGCTTTCTGATTACTCCAGGTCACAAAGTGTAACCTGGCTTGGTAACCCGGGATTGGTGAGTAAAGCCGATGGTATTCTCGTCGAAATCCACCACGTGATACATCTAAAATGTGGAGGCTGATCAAATGTGATTATGATTACATCTGGTCAACATAGAAAAGAAAAAACCTTAGGCGTCGAATGGTCCACTTTGCAATGAAATACAGGTATGTACATTAGGGTAAAAATGTGCTGGTCATTCAAAAGTAACAGCAATCCTTTGCACTGAATTAGCTCACGATCAGCACGCGTGCTGTCAACATACAGGTGGGAACCAACGTAGATATTCAAGGTGGAGTGAGACCCAACGTAGGCTGAACGATCATTACGGTGGGTCTCGACCAGCGCTAAATGACACCGATACGCAGAATGGGCCGAGAAGGTTCATGACTCGACCGTCAAGCATGCAGGCAAGCTGCAAGCGTGTGTGGCGTCAATGGCGTGCATAGCCCATCAAGTGTAAAATAAGCATACTCGATTGCGTGTAGCAAGCGGACAGCGGGCAAGTGTCCATGAGCTCTTATGTACAGTGTGCACTAGACTTCCGGAGAGAACTATACATGACAGAGCAAACCGACCTTGGTTGTTCCCTGGTCACCATATTATAATGGCTCAATTACGGCCGACTCCACACCCGAATGAGACAGTGAGGCATATCATTTATGGCGCGTTGTTGTGTGATATTGAAATAGGGGGCTAGATGGGTTTCTTGCAGTTTCTCTTCTGATGAGGGTCTGCTTTGTTACAGTCTGACATGAAGCTTCGGGTTGTTTATGCCCAAAAGCTACGTGCGTACGGTTGTGATAGAAAGGCTTCCGCCAGAGCGAATTTCCTGCATTAACACTCTTCTACTGCGAGGATTTTATTCTCCCTATTTCCTATGGGGTAGAATGACAGACAGATTGGAGGGCTCCGGAAAGATTTGCAGGAGGAAGCTTTCTAGCTGAGGAATTTAGCAACATGCTGTACTGTTGGTCAGAGAAGGAGTTCGATGCAATAGTACCTGGATTGTGACAAGGAACCTAATGAATACATAAAACTTTCTCATCCAGCGATGAAACAATAGGCACCGCATGCATGGCGTGACGTTCTGCAGTAACTGGACAAACAATAAAATAATGGCATCTGATAGGTTTACTGAGGGTAATTCCCCTAGAAAAACACTCGCGCACCTCTTTCCGATACAAATATCACGCTGGTCTCCAGCACCGATGCTGCTTTGTGACGATGCTCTCATTGAAGTACTCAAGATGAAATGCATAATTACATTGTGTACGGGCCCTAAACTTTGCGTGGTTCGAGAGACGTGCAGAAAATTGTAAGTACCGACCGCGCAACATTTGCACTGTAGTTCACACTAACTAACAACGTGATCAACCGTCAGATCCATGTCACCATGCTTTGTGTTGATTTTATACCCGAAGTATATTTTTAATCTGTTTCTGTGCCAATGCTTCAGGTAGGTGCCGGTCGACGAAATGCTCTTCCTAAAAATACTCGTGCAGTGCGTTATCTGAGGGTTGTTTCTATCTGTGGTTCAAATGGGGTGGTGTAGAAAGGATGATAGTCCGCTCCGCATTGGAAACTTGCGTGTCGCCGGGTTCACCTTTGAGTGATTATATCTGAGTATGGACATTCATCGGTACGCAATCCAATACTGATCGACCTCCCAGCAAACGACTCACTTCCAGGCTCATTTTATTTCGTTATTTGCCACCTGAACCGATTCAGATACAACAGTTCAATCTTCATGCCATGCATATCTGTTTTCCTGGCTATCGTTGCCTAGTGTTTCCGGCAGCTACGGACTTAATTACGTTTTCAGTTTCTCGCTTGTTCCTCTTCAGCCCTTAGGACTCGGAACGCCAGCCCAGAAACTCAAAGGTCGTCAGACCACGGGTCGTTGCATATGTAGAACGTCAATTATAAGCCCTGTTGCAGGAATTATTTTGTGATATGCCATTCGGCCACCTAGTGTCTGAATCGATTACTAGTGTTTCCACTGGGAAGTAATTCGATCAGCTTCAACACATTCCGTGCGCTGGCGGACTGAGTTCAGTCCAGGTTATGCGTAACCTTCCGATCTACTTGGTACCCTTCTAAATATCCAGCGGCGTAGATGGTTCTGTTCGAAACGGTTACTGAGAAGGCGCTCGTAAAAACCGGATTTAACACGGCGCGAATTGAATCAATATGCAAGAAACCTAAGCCTCTCACCACGGGGTCAAAAAGTTCTCAGAATTTGAACGAAGTAGATACCCGTGCCACAGAATCGACAACTAGGCACCGCTTAGTAGTGGGGGACGTTAAAACGGAACTAAGTGTGCTCAAACGAATGGTCGTTGGTTGGGTCACAGTAAGACGACTGTTCACGCATCAAGGAATGATGAAAAGTATAAGTTACTCAAGAAAAAAATACGGAAGGGAAATGTCTAATTTTGGCGTTCAGCAATTTTCGGAGCTCGGACCGAGTAACACTAAGAGAAATAGGAGCATCAACCGAAGTAAGATGACTGATGCGGCTCAGTTAGGGGAGTTAATAAAACGTGGTGTTACCTTTCAACAGTAGTCAAACCGAACTCTCAGAAGCAATGCGAGGAAAGCTGAAAAAGTCAATAAACATCATTTTGCCTCGAAGAGCGTACCGTCCAGACCTATGGCCTCAGAGTGGAATCTTGAATTCGGCCTCAACCCAGTGCACTGTACATACAAAGTCGCTCGTAATCGCGTTGCCCATGTATGGCATTTCGAGGGACTGTGTGAGCTGTCTCCGCGGTGGTCAATTCCAAAAGCCATAGGTGCTTGATGGCACTCAACGCCAAACACGAGAGTCATTCATGGTTGCTCATCCAGGGAGCAGACTGCTGATCCCGGACATCTAGTGGTTGTTCGAGTAGCGTTTCGTCTTCTCGCAACGTCTATCGATATGCTGGATCCACGATAGTCGCGTCTGTAAGTGACGAGCGTCTATGAATTCTGAGCCCGTCAAGCAACCGGTCCGGGTCGAAGAAAGGAAGACGGTTGTGTTGGCGAGTTTCTTATTGATAAGGTGCTAATGTTCGAAAACAATATGATAAACCGAACAGTGGAAGACAACAACAAACCTCATTATTGAATCCACCAAATATACAAGTTCCGAGATTAAAGGTTCGCGAAAATATAATCAAATGCATCAGTCACGTGATGGCGAAGCGGTCAAGTAGAAATGAAACCAGGGTACATATAGACAAAGGTCCGGCAAAGGAAAGTAATGAAGGAAAACTGCGCGGAAACAAGTTCCTACGAGCAGACGGTGCCAAGATTTGATGATACTAATACATCAAGATCAACATTCACGGGGAAAGTGGGTTGTCACGCGCGCAAATTGAGTGGTAGCGTCGGATTGTAAGAAAGGCTCGTAATCCGTGTAACGAATTTCAACGTAAGGAGACGAATCAATGAGGAGAGAATAAATAGGATAGGAAGCGTGGCCACCAACGTTCTATTAACATGTAAAAATCATCAGGCACTCGCGCAAGCAACCACATCAACACAGACAGGACACTACAACTTCATCCCCCATCATATGAAGGTCATCCCAGCAAGTCCAGTGCAATCTCTATCTTTCGCTTCCAGCTTAGCACCTCAGTAGCAACGGACAGGTGGATGGCTCACATTACTTCCAGTGAGTTGACCCATTATCAGCAGCGGACCGTTGACCACACGATGAATTTCGACTACCCGGGGAATAAACTATGAAAATACTAACAAGCAATAGATGGAAAGCAAAGAACACAAAATAGGATCGCGATTAGTATGGGGCGATTCATCAATGCGTTCTCATTGAATTTAGAATTATTCACAAAATCCCCGTATTTTGCACCGTTGTTTGTACACAGTGAGCTTACATTTCGGTTAAGTCTACGCCCCCCCCCCTAAAAATATCCACATTCCAAAGAATTGTGGCTGTCAAAATTAGTTCTCCAACGTGATCAGCTGGAGTCAAAATCACTATTTTATACTTCATGGTCGAGATTGACTGTCCTCAAGGTGAAGGTTGTGGGCTTACAAATCATACTAGCTCTTTCAGTTTAACCACCTTCGAAGGTGGTGGAAACAAACTGATGGATTCCACCAGCAGCCTCAAACTAAGCACTATCTGATCCCAGGGGACAATGTATCGGCGAATTCGTACGGCATTATGTCGAAACAGCGAGATGAGCCTACACTGCAGTTGATCTTCTAGAGAAAATTAGTCTCCCTATCATGCATCTATAAAATGCCCGAATGTCCCAACGTAGAAAATATTCGTGGCGCACGCACGTTCACTGACGTGACTGCAACAAAAACTACGAAGAAGATACGTTGCTTGAATTGTGCCTTCGTGTTTAATATAGCAGATACGCAGCGTCTGGATAGCATTAAAAAGTACCTTTGATGGTCACCAATATGGATCCAATGGCACACACCTACACATGCCTTAGAGAGGAAACCAAAAAAGTTTCCTCCCACTTGTGAACAACCTTCTGAGTGAAATGGTTATAAAACAACTCGTGCAATGCCAAGATCTTAGTAAATCTAGAACGTTATCGAAACTAAAACGAATTGTGCGAGACAACACCCACCTTGAGAAGGACGGCCAAAACCTCCAAATGGGGAATAGCCCGGTTTCCAGCTGCGTGGCTCCGGATACGTTTCGGCAGCATGAGATTATATCCGAAGGTGTTACGTTGGCTTATGTTGATCGCATGGTTTTATCTTGCTGCGCCACACTAGGTATGTCAAAAATCTTTCCGATAATGCCAACGACAAGAACAAAGGATAAATTCGTTGAATTGATTATTCCAGCAGTGTCCTGACAGCTTTGATAACGTCCCCAGGGTGGGGCAAACATCAATCAAGGAACCAACTGGCAAATCGACAGAGGTAGATAACTGCTTCCCTTGACCCATAAGGAACGTCTGAATTTGAACCTCTCGGCGAAGAACCAAACAAACACCAACCTTCCGATCTTTCCGCGCGGAAACCGACTTAAACAAATTAAGGTTCTGCCTGTCCAATAGTCAAAGACACACCGGTGTTTCGGCTCTGGACATGTTCCAGGGGAACCCAAAATCTGATCACCAGCGGGGCATCTTTTACAATAAGCCCCCCTTAACCCATTGCTATGTGAGTTGCCCGAACGTAATTTCTTGGTACTGCGGGTTAAAACCAAGCTCGTAACCGCAAGTTCATCACCAATGAGCAAAAGAACATTTATTGCCAACCCTACCTTTGAGGCGTTCGTAAACTCACAGCAACCACTCACTTGAAGCACCTCCAATTGCGAGGGTCAATAGCAGTCCCGAAGCTTTTTGCGCCGTATTCAATATTATTTTCTATGACTATCCTCTACAATACAGAGGATCACCTGTATACCGCCCGCGATCGCCACGCTGATAACTTGTATACGGACATGACGACTTATCTTCAACTTTGCTCCTTTTGGTAAATCACATGTATCTCAGACTTCCCACAACAAGCCCATGCCCCATAGTCCCACCATTTCACATAACCCTGTAAAAACAATTTTAACAACCCTTCTCATTAACTCAAACGCAGGTGACAGCCATGCAGTCACTAACGAGCACACCATAGAAGCGTCTAACTAAGCGATACCATCAGAGTTTTGAACCAAGAAGACTATCCTGTTTGATATATCATCAAGGGTTTAAAAATGACGCCGACTAAGAAGGAATCACAAACTTCACTACTCTTGGATGCTTGCTCAACGGTCAGTAATCTGCACGTTTTCTGAACTGTTATCTCCCTATAAAATCTTTATATTATTCTAGTCACTGAAGTTTGGTGTGCCCCGAATGGATGCTATAGGCTATCAAAAGTTCCACGAAAATTGCATCAGCCGTCATGGAGGAAGATGTTTAATTTTTCTAAGGTAACAATATTCTACGACAGAACTTGATGAGCCCTATCTCGATATGCTTGATGACTCCTTGTGGATCTTAGTTTCAACTGGTTCCTGTGAGTTGTTATTACGACGCGATGGACCATATAAAGCCACTAATGAAAACATGACCAAACTCATCAATGAAATAAATTTTGTACCAACCCGACATTCGTAGTACGAACTAACCGATTAGATGTGCAAACAGAATAGTGGTGTTTCAGGAATTTGAGAGAACACCACTGGGATCCATTGAAAGAAACTTACCCAAAGCCAGCAGGATGGAAGTACAAGAGTGCTGCTACGTGAGAATTTGCAAGAAAGTAGAGCAGAAGCATTGAACATTGTTGCTACAGTTCACAAGTGAACTTGTAGCGAACGAATTTGTCGGAAAAGAGAGAAGCAAATCAGACGTGACACAAATTTTAAGTCAAGAAAAGTGTTTGGTGACAAAATGTCACTCCAAAGGGAAATATTGTGAGCCAATATTTTTCGAGAAAAGAACACAGTCAACAATCTCATTGATCTGACCGTAGATCTCGACTGCTCCACGGGTTCTCTGAACTCGCAAATTGTAACTGGAAACGTCGTTGCGTCGCAGGTCCATGCAAACTCCGGAAAACAAACCACGTCTAGCTCTGGTAGCGCCAGGCGCGTTCAAATTTCTGCAAAGAAACCCACGGCTACTGCTAAAAACACACACCCTAGTCCTCAACTTCTCTCTCTGTCAAGCGAGGCCTTGATTAGAAAAAGTCCCAGACTTGGGGCATCTATAGTTATTCAGAACACTGGAAGAAGCAGCTTAAATGATAATGACGCGGCTGCGTGAGCGGGGCCATCCGCTTCCCACCAGAGGAATTCATCTTCGCTATACGGAGTAATTGGGAATACCAACGGCAAGTTCAAAACACCTGAACGATGCTCTTAATCACCAGTAAGACCTGTAAGGTGCTTACCAGAGCATAGTATTACGGATTTGCAATGTAAGGGTAAACCAAAATAACTTTACAAGCGCTCTGAATCAGGTTTTAAGGACCACATTCTAAGAAACAACGCTTCGCATGTAAAACTGCACAATTTGTCTCCCACTGCTTCCAGGTCAACCTATTACTATATTAAGGATCACGGTTACCATCCATTATCCGATGGCTCCGTAGTAACTCATCCTCCGACCCAAAATATGGGTGC
>QNGE01001228.1:7137-31639 GCA_008508345.1 Paragonimus westermani | reverse complement strand
ACGTAAGATAGCTGTCCAAACCTATTTTGAAACGCTGAATGTTGTTACTGGCTCTGACCTCACTTGGGAGTTTATTCCAAATGTAGGAATACTTTACAAGGAAGAAGTTTGCACGTATATTCTTCCGGGATATCATTAACAAACACAATATCAATCTTCGAACTCTCTGTATCACCTGATGACCTTTTTGAGTGTGGTTCGAGTAACATTCGGCCGTGTATACCCACCCCGCTCTCTAAATCCATTGGGAAACATTCTGCTTCATGCGGTTTGTCATGTGGCTCACTCACACGATCACTTGACATTTGCCTTACTGCGCGCTCAATAAACCGTTTGCAACTCAATATCTTTCCAATAACATGCGTTTATTTATGTATAGGCAGTGCTTAAATTGCTAAGAAATGTGAACTCGACGGTTAATATTAAATCCAGTGAAACAACTTCATGAGAGCTTTAGTTATCACGCGCACATCTCATGCGGTCATCCAACCCATCTACTCAATTCTCCGTTTGCCCAATTAAATCTCAAGTGCATAGCGAAACGCCACAACAACCAGCAAACAAGGTTATATTTTCCAATAATCATAGCAAAAATAAAAATATCTTATGAATTATTTGCCGAAAAATTTCGCATACGCACTTTTCGCCATAGTAAGTGTTATAACCCCACAATCTCTCATATCACGTGTGAAATTACATTATCTCCCTGATCCCCGTAAATATCCATTGAGCGAGGAAATCTTTCCAAGAGGGATGGATGCACTGAACTTCGTCTTAGCTGATCTGTTTGCGGTATGTTCAACCTTTTGACGTTTTCGACCAATCGACGCAATCCTGCGTCGGACTCTGTCCAATCGTTCGCTGGATTTTGGGATTTTCCGCCCTACCTAGCCAAAGCCGACCTATCTTAATATTTTCCGGTCGCCAATTTGACCCTTCAATGGCGAAACACTCCAAAGATACGTCTGGACGTTCTTCACAGTGACCTTGAACCATTGAAAAATTGCCCGCCCTACAACCCTGCAAAATGTAAATTAGTGTAACATCCCACTTTTGGGACTAAATCTGTGACGCGGGAGAAATATCTACTCCTTTGCTGCGTGCGTCAAAGTTTCATAAACTACAGTCATTTGCTTTTTATTCACGCCCTTTTTGACAGCAGTTTGTGCTACTGTTTACTTATTCGTTTAGTATCGTTTGTAAATATCTGAATTGATCGCGCATAACCCAGTGTGCTTTTCGCATACGCGCTGAGAAATTTATTTATTTATTTAATTAATTAACCGGTAGAGGTTTTAATTTGCTCAATCTCTGTTGGGCCTTTCCCACAGCTCCTGTGAATCAACTTGGGGTTCTCATGGATGTCCGAATAAATGGATGGCGCCGACATGTTTTAGTACTTACTAGGCAAGACCACGCTCCAGGTATCAGTTTCACGAAAGGAATCACCCCTGCCACAATATCCACCTCAAAGCAGCTTACAGGAAGTGACCACAACGTGGTGAAATTGTCATTTGTCGCAGAAGTTTTCAAGAAGTCAACGGTCATATAGTATCACCAAACTAAATTCCTCGATTGGTAAATGTAAACCATTTTACTTAGATCTTTGGATGAAACTTATTCTTTCTGACGTCCGGCACTAGTGCTGCAACCGAAGCAGTGAATACTTCTGGTTTCGCATGGATAAATCAGCACCGAAAGTTTCAGAACGCCGCAGTGTGTGCTTGGTGAAGTCGGACTTCACATTCGAAAAAGCAAGATATGTCCACCAGTCTTGAATCATAGTACCGAATGACACGACTGTTCTCTCCTCAGGCAAATGCACATGTTTGATGTTGTATAGCATAAAACCAAAATGCTCCACACAAGCGGGGAAAAACGTGATCGGCCGCAAAGAAGACAGCATGCAGTTAATGCGCATGATAATAATCAGGAACAATGGGAAGAACCCCGTTACCTCAATAGTAGCACCAAAGGAAAAGTCCACTGTGGGTGACCCTGGTACAGCTCGCGATTTCTTACTCACTTTGCTACAACCTTCGAAACTGAAGAAAACTGCCCCCACTTCTCCCTGTAAACATGAGCGCGTTCCGAGGCAGTGATGGTAATGTTGTGGACATTAGCCGACGGCGAAATAATATCAAACCTCTCCATCATCCCGGTCCGGACGGTATCTATCCTGTTGCTTTCAAACACGGAGGGAAAGTCATCTTCTTCTAGATGCCCAGACATCACACGCTTTCCTCAAAAACCGGCCCTCTTTATCCTCAGTGAAAAAGTGCTGTACTCAAGCATCGCTATAAAAATGGTTCGCGACAGTGTGTCAGCATTTCCCACTCCATCAACCGTGCCACACTTTGTCCTAAGCTGTTGTAAAGAAAGCACAAAATAGCACATGGTTTTTTCCTCACTCACACACTCGCAGAATCGGTCTACCAAAAAACTATTCTAAGCGAAGTGTCAACGAAATTTTCTGACATTTCACAAAATCCGCTGATTCTGGCAACTTTATTACTGTGATAGGATTATTTTTCGATCAAAGTAGTATCGCCGGTCAAGGATAAAGACAGGTGGTTAGTACAAGAGTAGATCAATTGCGGGCAGATAGTGTAGAGCGTGATGGTACCATTGAAACCTTGAAGAACACAGAAGGCCTCGGCCTTCAATCGATAATGTATTTGCTGTCAAATCAAATGCAGCATTGCAGACCAGTGTTTGTATATATGGTCTTTGGACAGTCATGCAATAGGAATTGAATAGGTCAACCGGAAACAGAGGAGAAAAGTGTGCTAAATTAAGTTTCAGCCCGTTAATAATAATAATAATAATATATATTTCTCAACCCGTATGTAAGAATCACACTGGGTTATGCGTGATCACTACAGACATTTACAAGCCGTACAAAAGCGAATAAGTAATTGGTAGCAAAACGTGAATCTTTCCGTCAAGAAGGACGTGGTCAACAGGTAAATGAACGTAGTTTATGAAACTCTGACGCACGCAACAGTGAAGGATATAGCTAGATCGCGTCACAGATTTAGTCACAAAAAAGTGGGATGTTACATTAACTCACCTTCTACAAGGTCGTGCAATGGACAATTTTTTAAACAGTTCGAGGTAACTCCGGAAAAGAGTGCCCTGTGTAACCCGCAACCGAAACTAGCGAGCGAGCATGAATCGAATTTGAGTTGTGTGACGGGTCGTGCTGCATTGTTGTCGGTGCCGTTGTGGTTTGCGTTTGTGTAAGTCGTGTGCATGGCTTACTGGGCCTTCAGCTCATGCTCGTTCATATTGTTTCACTTTACAGAACCGTTGTTTGAACCCCACTTTGGAAGAAGGCTGCCTCCTGGTGCGTCCACGTTGCTCGAATGTTGGTCCGCGAAGACACGGCCATTCAAAGTAGAGTCGATTGGCCTTCATGTTACAGTCCAAACGCGTCTATGGAGTGTTTCTCCTTTAGGGGGTGAAACTGGCCCCGAAAAAATGTCAAGATCGGTCGACTTTCGCAAGGCAGAGCGGAAAATCCCAAAATACGGTGAACGATTGTGCATATTCCAACGTAGGATTTCGTTGACTCCCCGAAGAACGTCAAAAAGTTGAACATCTCGCGAACCGATCAGTTAAGACGAAGTTCCGTGCGCCCAACCGTTGTAGAAGAATTTCCTCGCCCAGTTGGTAATATGAGGATCGGAATGGAGAATGTAATTTCACACGTCAGATGAGAAAATGTGGGGTTATAACATTTACTATGACATACAATGAGCTAGCGGAAATTTTGAGAAAGAACACATGCGATATTATTATTTTTGCTATGATTATTGAAATATATATCACTATCTACTGTTTGTTGCGGTGGTTTGCTAAGTACTCGGGATTTATTCGGGCATACGGAGAATTAAGTCGACGGTTTGGTGGGCCACACGAAATCAGCGTGCGCTAATTAAACCTTATATGACGTCGTTTTGCTAGACTAATTATTGAGCACTGCGTTCACATGTAGAGGGGCGTTGAACGGCGGGGTGCGTATCCACGTCATGCGCATCCGACGGCTGAAGGTTTCTCGAAACACACTCAAAAAGGTCATCAGGTGATACAGAGAGTTCGAAGATTGACATTGTGCTTGTTAACGTAAGATAGCTGTCCAAACCTATTTTGAAACGCTGAATGTTGTTACTGGCTCTGACCTCACTTGGGAGTTTATTCCAAATGTAGGAATACTTTACAAGGAAGAAGTTTGCACGTATATTCTTCCGGGATATCGTTAACAAACACAATATCAATCTTCGAACTCTCTGTATCACCTGATGACCTTTTTGAGTGTGGTTCGAGTAACATTCGGCCGTGTATACCCACCCCGCTCTCTAAATCCATTGGGAAACATTCTGCTTCATGCGGTTTGTCATGTGGCTCACTCACACGATCACTTGACATTTGCCTTACTGCGCGCTCAATAAACCGTTTGCAACTCAATATCTTTCCAATAACNATGAGGTGCTTTCTATGCTAAACGAGGCAGCGAAATGTGAGTTAATGATTTCGCACATCGTTACACAAAAATCTACAATTGTTTTGTCTTTGAGAGTGATAATTCTTATAGCAGGATCCATCATGGAATTTCTCCGTCTTGTCAGTTGCGCTAGTTTTGTGCATCTCTGCTCACTACTGAGCGCGAGTTTCTCTTTATTTATTTGACGGAGTTGCGTCTGACGTTTTATGTGTTCCAATATTTTGCTCATTTGAATCACCAGGGAAATGTCTAGTGTTCTTCCGTACCTCGACTTAATCATTTTAAGTCTGTCAATCTCTTTCGCAGTAAGGATTTCACCTTGTACATACGAGCCGACACGTTTTGGTTTAACGGGGCCGAAACTTCGATACAAAACGTTAGATGTCTGATAAAATCTCCGGCTGATGTGCGAAAGAAAGTATTCTAATTCAAGGAGCTTAGTAGGGAGGAAAAGGCATTTTAATCAATGAATTCGATCGGACGGTAGAATAAAACTGTCGGTTTGGTAGCCGTATTGAAACCAAACAGACATTTGACGATATTATGGTCGGTTCTTGGGACTTGTTGTAGAACAGATATTTCTACAGACGAGATACCTGTGGTAAATATAAGATCCAAAATATGCCCCTTCCTGGTGGGCGTTAAGACAGGTTGGTTCCAACCATTCAGCTGAATGCATGAAAGGAATTCGGCCTGTTTGTGTTCACGAGGCATGTTGGACACATGGTTCATTATCTCCATACGGTCAGTCAAATCATTGCTGGCAGCATTAGTCGGTCTGTAGATGCATCTTATAAGTAGCTCGCGAGAACCAACGGAGACCATTAACCACAACGAGTCCTCGAGTTTATGAAGTATAGACTCATCATGTGTGACTGCGGGAAATTGTTCTTCTAGGTGAATGACGCATCCACCTCCTCGTCTTGTGAGACGATCCCTACGAAACATGTGATATCCTACGATGCTCATCTGACTGTCAGAGGTGCCAGGAGAGCACCATGTCTCAGTTACGAGAACGATATGGAGAATAGATAAACAGACAAAGTGTTTGAAAATGTGCATCTTACCGACCAACGATCTTGCGTTCATTAGTAATTAACTTACGGAATTATTTTTCCAGTTACAGCAGATAAACTGCTAATGAACTTCATGACGGATGAGGCAATGAGTTTCGAAATACCAAATGGAAAGGTCTGACCTAAGGAATGTGCCGAATTTCCGCTTATATTCGAGTGGATGTCGTAAAAGTTTGGCTCCATAATAGGAAGTGCTGGACGAGTGCCATTATGGAGGGATGGCAGGGTGGGACTTGGGGAGGAGGCCAGGTGACGGTTGATGAAACATCGGTGGGTGTACTGGAAAATGGCTGATTTGGCAGACATTTGTGTCGTTGACATGATCAGGTGACGACGTAATTGCTGGGATATATATTGGGAACTTGGTTCTTGGTAGCACCCATATTTTGGGTCGGAGGATGAGTTACTACGGAGCCATCGGATAATGGATGGTAACCGTGATCCTTAATATAGTAATAGGTTGACCTGGAAGCAGTGGGAGACAAATTGTGCAGTTTTACATGCGAAGCGTTGTTTCTTAGAATGTGGTCCTTAAAACCTGATTCAGAGCGCTTGTAAAGTTATTTTGGTTTACCCTTACATTGCAAATCCGTAATACTATGCTCTGGTAAGCACCTTACAGGTCTTACTGGTGATTAAGAGCATCGTTCAGGTGTTTTGAACTTGCCGTTGGTATTCCCAATTACTCCGTATAGCGAAGATGAATTCCTCTGGTGGGAAGCGGATGGCCCCGCTCACGCAGCCGCGTCATTATCATTTAAGCTGCTTCTTCCAGTGTTCTGAATAACTATAGATGCCCCAAGTCTGGGACTTTTTCTAATCAAGGCCTCGCTTGACAGAGAGAGAAGTTGAGGACTAGGGTGTGTGTTTTTAGCAGTAGCCGTGGGTTTCTTTGCAGAAATTTGAACGCGCCTGGCGCTACCAGAGCTAGACGTGGTTTGTTTTCCGGAGTTTGCATGGACCTGCGACGCAACGACGTTTCCAGTTACAATTTGCGAGTTCAGAGAACCCGTGGAGCAGTCGAGATCTACGGTCAGATCAATGAGATTGTTGACTGTGTTCTTTTCTCGAAAAATATTGGCTCACAATATTTCCCTTTGGAGTGACATTTTGTCACCAAACACTTTTCTTGACTTAAAATTTGTGTCACGTCTGATTTGCTTCTCTCTTTTCCGACAAATTCGTTCGCTACAAGTTCACTTGTGAACTGTAGCAACAGTAAACAGTGCTTGTGTTCTTCTTTCTCCCGATGTTCTATTCGGTAGCTCTCTTGTTCTTTTACTTCACAGGCTTTGGATCAGATTCTTTTCACCATCACCAGAAGATTTCTGTCAGATATATTAAACACCGCCACTTTTCTTTCACAGTGTAGCCGCTTTTGCTATTCTGTAGCTACGCTATTAATGAATGTTCCGACGGCTACTAGGTCCTTGTGACTAGGGGTGGTCTAACAGCGGATGTTACTTGAGGCATTTACAATGTACAACAGCGGATGTGATTTGTGCAATATTTCGGCAAGCTCCTCGTTTCTAGTGTGTAATTTCGCTAGTCCAGCCTCCAATTCCCTCATTTTTTCCAGCCTACTGTACGAATACATTGGTAATGGAAACTGAGCATGGTTTAGTGTTGTTCCTTCCGTGAGATGTGTTACAATTTGCTGTTGAGACTTCCGTTCTAGCAGCGGCCTTGATGTGCGCTGAGAAAACAGGGGTGGGGCAGGCGTTTTCTAAACAATCTAACGATTTTACACCTTTCTTCATCGTCAACATACCCTTTTGCGCAGGGATGATAGCTTGACGACTGGCAATTTCTGGAAATTGGCCGACTTAGCGGGCATTCCCATATGATATTCAACTTCTGTCAGTGGGTCATGTTCTAAAAGTCTCGAAGCCAGCAACTGTGACTAAACACAACAAATAGTTCGTACATTTCAGTGATCAAATGTTGAAAACGGGATAGACACTAGCACTTAATAACAGCTGGCCTTTTTCGAATCTCGCGCAAGAAGGTCGACTCAAAATCACACATTATTTTCCGAAGGTATCTGGAGAGCAGAGACATTCCTGTGCAAAATAGACTTCCTTCAGCTGTTGATTTCATAACCTGAAGTTCTCACGCAATTAGTGGAAATAGGAAGTACTTGCCCAACGCCCCTATCAACCATTCGTGGGGCGATTAAATGAAGCATCCCAGAACCGCTAAGTTTTGTCTGGATGTAAACGATATTCATGAAATTATCAAGCATGGCAAATCGTTTATGTTTGCTGACGGAATTGAAACTGTCTAAACTCTTTCTGTTGGCAAATTCGATTTTTGTTCATGCGATAGTCTGAATGATTTCATGTCATTGGAGTCTTGGTGTCAAACGTGCTGATGAACCTTCCGGACAATCACCCCCAACATCGTTGCACATGGCTGCATACCGAAAGGTTTCGGGAAAATGAATGGTCACTGCATAACAACTGGCACCTCAGCGTGCGACTCAAGTATACCTGATTCGGATCCATTCAGTTGAGCTGAACGCACAACTTTCCACAAGCTGAAACTAAAAGAACGGTAGACTACATTAAACACAATCTTTTTCCGGCTACTGAATTATATCTCTATAAACTGTTCACACGACCTCGGCCACGGTACCCCACGCTCATATATGGCTACTTCCGCAAGTGTTAAAGGTCAGCTCTGGGTAGTCTTCAACGTGCATCCACCAATAATTTATTGGGCTATCGATATTCTTTGAGCCACAAAGAAATATGCCAGACATTTGCACCCGATCCCCTTTGGCTAAGACGACACAAGCAGAACCTTACACTCAGTTTACGGCAATAAGTTCGCCGTTAATGTTGCAATCCGACTTCAACAATGCCTCAAGTGTGTACAGCTGCACTCAGAAAAAGTGATGATACACCAAGTTGAAGGGAGCTGGGAAGCATTTCTAAATTTAACCAACGTCATGTCCATTCTCAAACTGTCCTGCCTGAGAAAGTTCTCTGAAAATGTACCCATTAAATTCCGGGGAAAACCCTCTGTACTACTTAACAATATTATAAGTAGCCGTCGAACTTGTGCATGTCGTTAGTTTCAGCATTACAGGTGGTGATCCGGATTTCAAAGCATACTAAATACTGCGGTAGAATAGATGATATCTATAGATTCAAAACTTGCATGTGAACAAGGAAACAGGTTTACAGGCAGCACACTGTTGTGTATGTGTGAACATCCTTTACAAGGCCAGGACTTTCACCCCATATACTATTGGCTACTAACGCTCACGTAACCCATCGCGGCTATGACTGGGTTACTTCTAACTCATTCACCGATTTAATGTCCGTTGTGCACATTTACTGATCAGACTAAATAATTGCTAGTTTACGCCCATTACCCTTGCCTTGTGTCCTGGTTTAGGATATAACGCACACAAAAATCCCCATGCATATGCATGTTCATGATAACCTTCCCAGCCTGGTGCGCTATCACATCATACTTATTGATAACCACCCCTATGTGGTTCTTGATTCTTGTGCAAAAGGGGCGCACACTGAAACGGTTAGGGAACATATATATCTTACCTACTTATCTCACGTTCGTATAAAAATCTTACTTTACACCACGTCTATATCACCTTCCCCTAAACCCTCCTAGTATACCAGTTAACAACTGTTGTTGAAGACACTTCAACATATGTCGGCCGTACAGGGCAGATCAACATCAAAATTCGGTGGTAATCGTACATCGCAGAAGGCTGTTACTTAATCTACTTTTGCTCTGTGTGACAACACCCGTTTTCTGGCATCATATATCTTGTCAACTGCTACAAACTTATTAACTGCGGTTAGAAGTTTCGTCAATAAATTATATATTCTAATATAGTTCTCAGTTCACACGATCATTTTTCCTTCTTCGAGTACCACGTGATCTGGCGAAAGATCATAACGCGATTATCTTCAAGCGGAATCCATAGAATCTCATTTGGACATTGAGTTCGCCGCCGTTAATATGACGACCTCATCTTTGATCACTCCTTTAGCGCCAAAGCTGGTATTCCATTTTTAAACCCCAAGAACAAATGGGATGAACATTATGCCTTCTGGTAGTATTGTAGTCTTCCCGTGCCGACACGTCATTAACATCAAACCACACTGATGCGCTGTGACCTGACAGCCGTGAGGCTCCTGGGATGGCCGTCCGTGATCTCACAGTGTGCATGTGGACTGGCAAACATTTGAAAACAAACTGGATATCACCAATGAAGTGTGCAGCTGGCGGAAACATCGAACAACAATAATCAGAAACATAAGCATCTATGATGAAGAGATCAATCGGTTGTAGCTGGAATGGTGCAAGTGAGAATCAGAGTTATCGCCGGAGGAATCACTAGCATCAAAGTAGGTCATTGACCGTCGGAAGTAGTCTAAACAAGCAATTCAGATAGGTACCTCACTCGCAAATGTGGTAGCATAGCTCTCATTGGAATTTACTTTGATTTTAAATGTGAAATGTACTGCAAACGCAGTGTTCTGGAATTACGCTCTCAACTATATCTCCAGAACAACTCAAAAATGAGCGATTCCGCAAGAAGAAACCATGTAATCGACTACCAAAATTGGGATAAAATCATTCCCAGAAAGCAAAGTTGAACAAGAAGGCCACTATAATGCGTTTATATAAAAAGAACCCGGGACAATCTCGTCAACGAAAGTGTACATGTGAGCCATTTTCTGGTGCAACCTACATTCTCTGATATTGCATGATTTACGACCGGATAAATTTCTTTGCACCTTCACAAGTGCATACTACGGATCATTTATATATTAGTATGAGAAAGCAAACAAGATACCGGTGGAAACCAACTGCCAGAGTGCACGGTCATTGGCACTACCAAGGTAGAGACAACCCTACAAACAGCTGTTTTTGAACACATCACGCTTCTTTGAACATTCGGAATGCAATCGCCTCGGTATAGCGCAGTGTTCGCCTGTGTGACGTTGAGCAGATAACGCGAAATGCCGTTTTGGGATAGCATTGGTGTTGCGTCATCGGAATATGACGCGCAACAGAGGAGGTAGGCTCTTTGTTTCTATGCGCGGCTGTGACGTCATGCGTTTGCGTAATCTGTTTCTTAAGTCGCTTCGGGATGTGCTCCGTGACCCTGGTTCGCAAATGGTGTTCAGTCCTGCCAATGAAGGATGCTCCGCATATACATCGATATTCATAGATAGATTTGGCTGACTCGGGTACCGGTTGTTTCACACAGATTGTCGGGATCCGGAATGTATTGGACGGAATCACTGTGACCACTGCACTGTATGTCCACGCGATAGAACTAGCCGGACGACGGTGAATGAGTCAGCACACAACATCACCCTCGAAAGGGAGACGAAGAAATATCGGCTTTTTGGTCACAGTGTCGGGTTGAATTCCTATGTCGATGGGCTGTTTAACTCTTCCAATAAACGGTTTATGGTAGCCGTTTAGTTGCAGGGCGGCCTCTAAGAGAGCCACCTCTTCTTGAACAGTATCTTCAGTGCAGATGAGCGTAACCCGCTCAAACAAAGAGCACACCGAGATTTGTTTGTATGATCGGGGAGAAAGGCTTTCGAAATGTAGGTACTGACCCGTCCAAGTGCTATTTTACGGACATAAATCGTGCACTACCAGCCTGCTGCCTTCTTCATCCTATATTTCTACAAAATGCATTTCGACATTTCAAGAAGACTGAAAAATCACTTTCTATGTCCAAACAGCTCTTTTCAGTACGTTTCGACCTTAAGAATCCACACCGGTGAGGCACCCACTTGTCAATAACTGTTGAAGCAAAGTTGTTCACTGAAAATGTTCTCATTTACTGTGGGAGATTGCGTTCTATTTTAATCTTATGAACACCCGTTGTGCAAGGGAATCCGCGACAAGTGAACGCACAAAACCTCGTCCCGGCGAAACCATTCGCGAGATTTTCAACTTCCGACGGTTTCCAGCAGTCTACCAAGTCTTGCGCTAAAGTCTGCTCAGTCGCTCGCCAGATTTTGGAATTTCCCGTCCTCCCTCTCCAAAGCCAACTTATTTCAACATTTTCCAACGCTATCCACATCATGTATTTGTTGCTTTGTATTTTTTGCAATCATCTGCAATTGTTGGGCACATTCCAGCGTGTTGCTCACATATGCTCTATCACGTATTCTATAGCTTTTATATTCAATCCGTGAAACGTACAGACTACTAGTTTTTTGCGAACTAGATTTGAATTACAAATTGATGTCCGCCGACTAAAGAATTGTGATTACCATCGCACCATTGGATATGCAAAACTTTCGGTCATGTGCTTCACAAGCGCTTCTTGATCGAAGTCGAATCCTGTGATATACAAGACTTCTTGTGTTAAGAGCCGCGCTCAAACAGTCAAAATACGTCAGCGCTGCTCAACAACAAGGCCAGGGGTCAATGAGATGGTTCACGGCAGCTTTCTGGGTCCGCTGGTTTTCCTCCCGTATGTAAATGACGCATGCGACGTTAATAAACATGCCAAAAACTTACTGTATGTTAACGATATCAGATTTTTTATATTTTTCACAAGCCCGTCAACACCAATTTCTGTCTACAAAACATACTCTAGAAACCAGCATTATTGCGGTTGTAGTGCAAGACATGATCGATGAAGTACTCAGCGAAAAAACTGTACATCACTACTTATGGCTGCAAATTACCCGCCCTTGAGGCTTACGCTTCACAAAATGTGTTTGATTTCAAGTTGGCTATTGCATATTCATTTATTGTCACCTACGCAAGTCTGATAGGCTCGTTTTGGATGATCCGTCATTATAACCTACCAAAACATTATTGATAATCCTTTCTATTTACCCACAGAGAACGCTGTCAAAACTTGGTACTGACCCGCTCTGACTACGGAGACTGAAGCTGGAAATTACGCTTCTGTATAAATTTATACATCAAGCTGCCATCAATCCAGCGTCCTCTATCCACCAACAACACAAATTTTCATGTGGCCTAGGAAATAAGAGCAACACTTCGTTAACCCTGCCACCTCGGAAAAAAATACGCACAAACTTCTTTGTTGGAAAGTATTCCTATAATTGGAATGAACCTCCGAATGAAGTCAGAGCCAGTAACAACATCCAGCGTTTTCGAAGGTGTTTGAACAACTATTTTACACAAGCAATCAGAGTGTCTGTCTTCAAGTCTCGTGTATTCTACGATGACTTGTGAATATGACCCAGGAAACATTAAGCTGTCATCTGCATAGAATGTACACATCCGTCCAGCAATCAAGCTCTTACCAAAAACCGGTTGTTTTGTCCATATCACTTATTCACGCCTCCATCAAGCATTCGACATATTGCATGCCAACGAGGTCGTTGGAAACTCAAAATTATTTTGTTAAAGCGTGCTGCTTCGCATGTATCATTCATGTTGCTGGAAAATGTTAAATTGGCGCTTATTAGCGAACCCAGCTGAATGACCTCATGCGAGTTATACTTAGAGTATGCACATAGAAAAAACAAGTTCGTAAACCACATGAGCTATTTCCATATACGTGTATATGACCAGTTCTAAAAATCGGTTCGTCCTCATAATTACCAATGTCATAAAGCCCATAAATCCTCAGACCGTGATTAATGGTAGCCGACATTAACACATCACTGGCTACTACTGGAAATCTTCCACACGAAGCTGCAAAAAGATAACCACCCTGTACGGCTTATACGATCGCATTGAAACCCCGACTCGACCCTTTTGCTGCCTCTCCTGCCTCAGAACATCCTTGTTAAGGAATTAACAACAATTTTGTATTATAACTATGGAGTTCAGTTTAAACATGGGCCTAATAAAAACAAGCTGACGTCAAAAACCGTACGGAGTTTTAATTGCTACAGAATAGTTATTCCTGAGGCAGTCGCTCGTTGCCCAATTGCCGTGAATTACCATAAGAACCGGTAGGTAGCGTCGTCTATTTTGCCAAGCAGCATGAAAATGCTAATTTTGTGCGAAGCCGCTGTCACAGATATTGCACCACGTTTGCAGAGTAAATGTAATCATTCCTCATTTTCCCATTTAACACGCGAAACTGCGCTCTTCGTCTCACCCCTACAAACTTCCGTTACGCGAGGAATAATTCCGCTCCCTGTGAAGGCAAGAAACTTCGTGTTGATCAAACGCTCCGCTTGATTTTCAACGTTTAGACATTCTGGAGCAATCGGCGAATCACTACGTTAGAGCCTTCCTAATTATTTGCCAGATCCTGGCGTCCCGTCTTCCCTCGTCCAAACCGGATTATTTCGCCATTTTTCCGACGATACCTCCATCTAATAAGAGCAAAATCTTATGTCGATGCATTTGAGCACACTTCTCGGAACGACCTTGAACAATTTGAAAGACGCACCCATACACAACCTCGTGGAGAATCGGAAGAACGTAACGTCACTTATTTTTGCCTGAATCTATGAAGGGGGTGAACTTGTTTTTGTCCTGCTGCGTTCGTCAAAGTTTTGCAGGGTACGATCCTTTTCTTTCTTATTGACCTCTTTCTACTGGAAGATTTCTGTTCGTAATATCAGTTGGTCATTTGTTGTTTTTTATCGCCTACAGTTATCCACAGTGATCACAGCTATCCAACCGTGACTCTCACAGATCACACCTTTCGGACTGAGCGTATGGAACATGCGAACTACCTTCTCTGCCAGTGTATGCGAAAGTCCTAGGAACTGCACCTTTCTTTTCTCTGATCATACCTTGTACAGTAATAATTTTTGTAACACCCTTAATTGCCTGCAATGATCGTGCTTACCTGAGCGCGTTTTTCAAAGGCACGTTGAGAACTGTACAGTGTTATCTTTATTGATGATACAGCAAGTCACTTAACTGTACAGCCACGAGGCGTAGTTGGAACTAAGGTACAAAAACAAGGGTTCAGCAGTGGGACTCAGGAGCGGAGTGACCGCGCTAGAACTAGGTTCGACAGACAAACGCTCTGAAGCCCCAGCGTAACAAAGAAACTTACGATGATTGGAGGATAAATTCGCCACACGTGTTATTAAGAAGGTAGTCCCATCCTTTAAAAAAAACGATTTACTGCCGACAGTAATAATGTATGTTTTTTCAAAATGCGTACTAGAAGGGCGCTTGTATGTGCGCGACCACTGCAGATAACTGCGGACGATTCAAAGAGAACCCATCGTGCGGACAACGCACTTTTGCACATATTCTCTCACCGTCGATGTCTACCCATAATCCTGCTTTGTTGATGCCCTGTATATAAAAATTTGCGCGTAATTCTATATCAAATAACACATTTGTTCGCCAAATATTAGATTATTTAGGTTCCATGGTAACTATCTCCACCCTGCCATGTTAAGTTTTAATTACTGGTTATTAACTTTTTTTATTGCACATTGATTGTTCCTATCACCAGTGAAGTATGGTGGGTCTAGCAGTGCTAAGACTCAGCAGATAGCAACTGAGGCATCGAAAACTTGTCGCCTACACCGGTGCAAAGTTCCTGTACAAATGGTATGAAGTAATAGCAGTGCCAGAAGTGGAATCACTTTCAATGCATTAACCCCAACGAACACAAGAACAGGCTATTGAATCGTTCGCTAATGATTCAAGTTCACGCTGAGTTACGCGTAATCTCTTGATCCAGTAAACGCCTCTCAATATTCAACGACAGAGATAATCTATCCTCGGAACGGTTAACGAGAAGGCGCTCGTAATAATTGGATTTAATACGGTACTAGTTAAATCAATGTACAAGAAAATTGTCTCTCACCTCGAATGTGAAAATCCTCAGAAATCAAAGAAAGGAAGTGCCCGCACAAACTGACAACCAGGCACCGATCAACAATGGTGCACGATGAAAACGGGTTGAGCTCACTTAAACAAATGGTCATTGGTTTGGTCAGAGTAAGACGACTGTTCATGCATCGAGAAACGACGTGAATCATGAGTTACTCAAGAAAAAATATGGAGGAAAAATGTCTAGTTTCGGTACTTAGAAGTTTACAGGGCTCGGACTAAATCGGGGTAAGAGAAACAGTCAAAGTAGGTGTTGTAAGAACAAGGATGAATAATGTATCTCATTTGGGGAAGAGAGCAAAGCGCAGGGCCATCTTTCAACATCAAGCAAACCTCAGCAATACCAAAATAACGCAACAGACCTCGACAAAATCAACACAGGCAGCTTGTGCCTCAATCTTTCAACTTTCCTCAATGTGCTGCATGTTTGACGGCAGCCAAGGCACCGATGTTTCGTTTACTGGTCGCGCATGAACCAAGGAAAAAGGACTAATGCAGAAAACCTTTGACTGCAAGTGCGATTTTCCTCACGGCTCTGGATCTCTTTCCATTTATTTTACGAGGAGTAGGATGGAAGAGAACCAATGGATTGTGTCTGAAATGAAGTTGAACTGCAGTCTTTGAGTGAGCATGTGGCGCATGCCCTCCCGGATGCCACCGTCACCAATAAAGCAATTTCCCTTCCAACTGCACACGTAGAGAAGACAGCAATGAAGATGAAGAAGAAAGCTCTCGGGGAAATAGGAGCTGTTTTGTGAAGCAACAAAATTTTCAACCAAGCCAGACAAGTTAGCCATAGCATCTCCCTGGACGTCAAGAAGCTTGTATACGCCAACAGGCTCCACTCCAAGACAACCAGGAGGTCATTGTTCTTCTGTAAATCTTTCGCGACACCCACAGCTATCAGTGGATTTCATTCTCATGATAAATTTGACACCCTTTGACTTCGGCTGGCATTGCGCGGCCAAGACTTCTAATAGAGGTTCTCCATCGTCCTTCTTCATCCAACGTCCCCGCTGAAACCACTCTTCTCGTAAACCTAGAAAACTTCCCAGGACTACAGCGCCTTACTCAGGAGCTTATTATGGGTGACTTTAGCATACCCAAGTTGAACTGCGTATCAGTCTCTCATTAGGGACAAAAGCAGGTTTGAGACTCAATAATAATAATGTATACTTCCTAACGCATATGTGGGAGGCACGCTGGGTTATGCGCGATCAACGCAGATATTTACAAACGATACAAAACTGTTTAAGAATTTAATAATAATGGTATATTTCTCGACACATTCGTGAGAAACGCACTCAGGAGAGCGTGATCTACGCAGTGATTTTTAGCATATACATAACTGAACACCAAATGTGATAATTGTACAACAAGTCAGCTATGTGAGTAGAGCGACAAAACAGACTAAACTAGACATTATATGAAGGGAAAATTCAAGTCTAGACAGGAAACTTTGAGATTCAGGGTTCTGAGAAGATAGTGCTTGGAATCTGCACGATTCGATAGAATAATTGAATTGATAAATCACTTTGGACTCCACAAGGTGATCGCTGGCCTGATGCTCAAGGTCCTGCCAAAAACCGGTGACCGGAGGATGAAGAGTGTGTATTGGCGAAGAAGTTGCCCATTATTCCATGTAAATATCCCGAAAACTGTGCAGGAAATTTTTTCATGATTCGGGCGAGGTGAGTCCGTTGCTCTTCTTAATGTACATAAGTCATTTATGCGACATTATCACACATGGCAAGCCTATCTGTTAGCTGACGATACCAAGATCGTTTACACATTCCGCCAGGGCAGTCACATCAATTTCTGTATACAAGATATACGACAGGACCTAGCGTGCTTGCAGTTGTGGTGCAGAACATGGCGGATGTCGTTCTCAGCGAACAAACCGAACATCATCACTTCTGGTTGTAAACTACCCCATGGCTCCATCTCATTGGATGGTTGTTATATTGATACAGCCACTTCGGTCAGAGATCTAGGAATACGGTACTCAAACTCCTTCAATTTCTCTGAACAAGTATGCTTCCAGGTAGCAAAATCTAAAAGAACAATAGGCTGCATCAAAAAGGCGTTCAGCCTACCAGCTGCAAAGCTGACGCTCTACAAAATGTGTGCTCGGCCTCAACTCGAGTATTGCACCTTCATTTACTGCCATCTGCGCAAGTCTGATAGACTTCTGTTGAAAAACCCTCAACGATCGTTTACCAAAAGCTTATCAGGATATTCCTCTTCGCTCACCTATAGACAACGTTGTGAAAAACTTGGCATTGATCCACTTTGGCTGCGTAGGCTAAAGTTGAACCTGACGCTGCTGTAGAAACTCATACATTCGGATGCGATTACCACAGCGGTTACCGTCCACTTACAACACAGCCCTCCATATAGTCTGAGAAATAAGGGTTCCACCATGCCAGCCCTGATATCCCGGAAAAATATACGTGCAAGCTTTTTCCTTGTGAAGTATTCCTACATTTGGAATAAACTTCCAAGTGAGGTCAGAGCCAGTAACAACATTCAGCGTTTCAAAATAGGTTTGGACAGCTATCTGACGTTAACAAACACAATGTCAATCTTCGAACTCTCTGTATCACCTGATGACATTTTTGAGTGTGGTTCGAAAAACATTCAGGCGTCAGATGCGTTATACGTAGATAACCACTCCGCTGTCCATCGCCTCTCGAGAACAGCTCGCTTGAAACAGTTTGTTATATGGCTTACTCACAAAATCATTTAGCATTTGGCCTACTGCGCACTCACCAAACCCTTTGACTTCCAACATTATTTTAAAGACATGTGGTTACTCATGTATATGCAATGCCCAAATTGCTATGAAATTTGCACTCGGCACTTAATAATAAGCCCAACAGAACGATGTCATGTGAACTTTAGTTGTCACGCACATTTCATGCGGCCCTCCAAACCGCCGACTCAATTCTCCGTTTACCCGAATAAATTTCGAGTGCATAGTAAAATACCACAACAAACAGTAAATTGGGTTATATATTCCGATAATCATAACAAAAATAATAATATCGAACGAGTTCTTTGTCAAAAATTCCCCATACATATTGTCTGTCATAGTAAATGTCATAACCCCACATTTTCTCATCTAAAGTGTGAAATTACATTCTCTCTCCCAAATCCTATATTATCTATTAGGCGAGGAAATTTTTCTACGACATATGGGCGCACGGAATTTTGTCTAAGCGGAACGGTTCACTAGATGTTCAACTTTGTGACGTTTTCAAGCAATCAACGAAATGCCGCGTTGGAATCTGCCCATTCGTTCGCTTGATTCTGGGATTTTCCGCCATGCCTCGCCAAAGCCGATCTATCTTGACAATTTCCGACGCCAGTTTTATTCCCTAACAGCAAAATATTACGAAGGTGCGTTTGGGCATCCTCCCGGAGTGACCTTGGAATATTTGAAAAATCGCCTATCCCACAACCTTGTAAACAGTGAATTAGTATAACATCCCATTTCATGAGACTAAATCTGTGATATGAGCGAACTATCTCATCATCTGTTGCGTGCGTCAAAGTTCCATAAACTACCGTCATTCTCTCTTTGACCACGTAATTCTTGCAACAAACTTCACCTTTGTGCTACTGTTTAATTATTCGTTTTTGTATAATTTGTAAATATCTAGAGTGATCGCGCATAACCAAGCGTGCTTCTCACATATGCGTTGAGAAATTTATTATTATTATTGTTATTATTATTATCACTAACTACCCTGAGTTTTAAGGCGCAGTTTGGATGACTCATTTCTATCACACGAACTGTGTACTTTCTCTTTTTTGCCGTCACTCCTGAGCTGAATGCATCGACTCCCCGGTGGCCGCTCTTATTTATCCGGCGAGTCTAACTCTGTTCCAATGAATTTCAGGCGAGCAGCCTGTAAACAGGCCAAACTCAATCAAAAATAGGCCCTCTCATAGCCCGCGAGAACAAAGATTTCTCATTCAAGTATAGGCGACGAATGAAAAAAATCGAAGCTTCAGCTGCTTCTTTGCGGCTATCCGAATGGTAGACTCCACCTGACTCCCCAGTCGTTGACGAGTTGTCCCAGGACTACTACTCGACAGACTGTAACGTCGCACCGTCAAATTGGCATCCTGTTCCACCGCTGCAGATCTTCCAGCAACCACTCTTTGCCTCCGAGTTCTCTGTTCTGGGTTTTGAGGTACTATTCGTTCAAGGTTAATCTACACAATGCAATCGGTTCTGACAAGATCTATCCCAGAATCCTCTAAGAAGTAGCCGTTAGTCTGGCGGAACCCCTTTATAAGCTGTCTCAACAGACACCCCAGTATGGCGTCCACTCTAATGAGTAGAAAGAGGAAACGATGACACTCATTTAAGGCGGATGACCGGCACCCTCCCTCTGGCCACCGGCCAACTGATCTCACCGGATCGTTGCTCACAACTCAGTTACTCAACCCTTCTCAGTCGACCACCTTTCTTCTCCCGTCCAACATGACTACCTTCCCAGCCGCTCACGCATGACAGGTATGCTTTTTCTAGGTGATAGCCTTACGGAGGTCAGACAAAATGGCTTCGTCTCGGATGCTATCTTCTTTGGTTTAGTCAAGGCTCCTGCCGTATCCCACATGACAACATGAAACACAAACTGGAAGTCTATGGTATTCAATTATTGGTTCATCGCTGGACTGCCTCTTTCCTTGACGACAAAATGTCAAGATGTAAAATCGGATGTCACCATTTGTCTCCCTCCTTTATTTCTGCGAGTCATCTAAAAGTCATTGCTTAGTCCCTTGTTATTCTTAGTTTACACCAAAGACCTATAAGACAATATATTTTCAGCAACCTTGTACCACACGCTGACGACCCAAAAAACTGGAATGCAACTGACTCCAGTGCACCACAGACTGATTCTAGTGTGATTCAGCGCTGTGTGGGCGATTAGAGTCTCCCACTTAACGACAATACGTGTTGTCACATGTAACTTGGTGGTGATTCTCGCAATACCTTCATGGGTTATAGTGCTCACAACACAGTGAATATCATGTAAGTGGATCTGAAGAAACATCTGTGCATTCGGCTGTCGTCCAACTTATCCTCCGCGTATCACCATGAGATAGTGGGAGAAGACGGATCTGCTGCTACTGAGATGAGTTTGCGCATCTTCTCCTAAGTAGACAAGTGAGCGTTTTAAGCGATTTTAAGTGTTCACATAGGACCGCTGCCCGAATGTGTCAATCGAGTTGTGTATACCTGCCAAAAAAATTATACTCGTTGTTGGGCGTTTCCAGCGCACAGCTACCAAACCAGTCACAGACCTAAGAGAAGTCAAGTACGCGTCACGGCTTGAAATTCTTGATTTACAACCATTTATATTTCGACTACTCCGCGAGATTTAACTCTCGCACACTTCTTCAGTACAGGTCTCGTAGAACAGTTCTTCACAATAGCGAATTATGACGTTCGGCGAGGATACAATAGGAAGCTTTCCATGCTCCGTCCTTGAACCCTCCTTAAACAACAATTCTTTTACCATAGGGTTATTTACCTTAGGAAGAGCCTTCCTCATAGTGTCGTTAACAACGTCTCTAGGGATCGCTTCGAAGCACTGGCTGATTTCCATCTAGATAGGATATCATTATGCGAGTAAGTTTACTCTGTTCCTGGTGGTTTGCTTGTTCTACAGATTCATTCTGAGAAAAATGTGACGTTAAATTAATCCATAATTTTTGTGAAACTGTGTTTTAGACAGTTCGAGGTCATGCCGGGAAATACGTCCAAATGCATCCTAAACTGGTTTCGCTATCACCGGTCATAGATGGCGTTGTAGGAATATTGAAGTAGGTCGGCTTGGGCGATGGAAGTCGGGGACACCAGGATCTGGCAAATAATTAGGAAGGCTCTAACGTAGTGATTCGCCGATTGCTCCAGGATGTCCAAACGTTGAAAGTCAAGCGAAGCGTTTGATCAACACGAAGTTTCGTGCTTGCACAGGTCGCGGAATTATTCCTCGCGTAACGGACGTTCGTGGAGGTAAGACAGAGGGCGCAGTTTCGCATGTTAAATTGGAAAATGTGAGGTGGCCAGGTGTGCCATGAAAAATTATCCGTGTATCTGTTGTTAGCAGGCTTTATGAGAAACAGTTAGTTATGTGTCGGTTAATGAAACAAGTGAAGCTGCCAACTGGCCTTCATCGCATTGCGCAAAAATTGGATAACCAGCAGCTACCCCCGGAAAAATGTTCCTGTGGTGGTTGAAATTCCACACAGATTTTGACGCTCAACTGCTTTATAAAGACGATGTTTAAGCTGAGATCACTTTTCGTATCACAAAGGTGTCCATGTGGTTGATTGGAGGGGCTTGAGGCAAGGAAGGCACAGAAAATTTTGACTCCAGGCATCGAGGCTATTGCATAAACTATACAGGAGGAGCATTTCTTCCGTTTCTATTCTGTGATGAGTTTTGTTCCGTAGGCAGTATTCCCTCAATGCTCGTTACCGTTAATCAAGCCGTTGTAGTGTCCGCAGCTCACATTCATAGTTTGTCATTCGTTCACTGTGCTTTGTGTGAACCGTTTCGTTTACTTCATATGTACGCTTACTTGAAACATCGCTGTCCTGACCGGAATATCGTATGTAAAAGCCCATCCATTTTTGCCTGTGAGCAATGACCAGGTTGCCCAGTCGCCTCGTTTGGAGACACAAAAAACTGTCCTGTAAACTCTAATCAATGATCCATCGACTAGAACTTCCTGTCAAGTTGGATGAACAGAAATCATTACCTTGATGGGTGGCATTTCGGATACTAGTTAGTAGTGGAGGGTTTCGGTTTTTATGTAGATTGTACATTACCTAAAATTGATTACTTTACTTTTATATATAACCTTCACACTTGCTCGTTCTCTTCTTCATTCTCGAATTTCCAGTGTTTCCCACTCTTGGTATACCTGCAACTCTCCTCGCTAGCCTGAGTTTGAAAAAGTAGTGTCCGTAGTGAAGTAAGCGTTTCGAATTCTAGGCCCGCCGAACAACCAAGTCGGATCTAAAAAGAAACGGTCGTAGAGGCGAGTTTATTATCAATAAGATGGTAAGGTACAAGAGGAAAATAATGAAAAGCTATATGGAAGAAAATATCGACAAACCTCAATGGCAAGTCCATCAAATTTACGATTTCCGAGGGTAATAGTTCACATGAACACTCTCAAGAGCGACATCTTCATAATAAATAAACATTTAAGTGCGAATGAATCCAAGGTACGCGTAAACAAAGGTCTAGCAGTGGGATATAAAAAAGAACGGAATGCGCGAGAACATGCTCCGAAAATCAAACGGTATTAGGCTTTGGTAGTATATGGAGATCATTGTTCGTATGCCAAGTGATTTATTGCGCGCGTATTCCAAATGCTGGTGTCAATTCTTGGAAGAAAGGCTCGTGATCACTATGAAAGTTTTGAGTGTAGAAAGACGAAGGACCTATGCGAAGGAGGTGAATGAAGACAGGGCGCATGGTCACCGACTTCCAGTCACACATGTGACAGTCATAAAACACTAAGCTCGGACGGTTACCTCAATATTTGTGGTTTCGTGCCTAACCTCTCACATTTTGAATGACTGGTTTTTACCACGGCAATCTTGGGCACTTCTCCCAACCCTTCAGCACAATATTGTAATAAACTGGCTTTACAATAGCTGTGGGTATATTGTGCATTTTCAGCGGCAAAGCGTTTGGTGACGCGATGTGACTTCTGATAAAACCTCCTCGGCGTCGATGGGAGGTTACCGATTTAACGTATTTCGCAATTCCGAATTATTATGCTCTGGTGAACGCCTTACAGATCGCGCCGACAATTCATGGTTTTGCCCAGGAGTTGTGGATTTGGGGCTGGACCTTGAATCCATCTCACACAGTGGAAAGGAATTCCCACAGTAGGAAGTTAGTTTTGCTAATTCAGCATTGCCAATGTATGGGGAATTAGGGTGATTAGCTATAGTATTCTTGGAGACTTTTCCTGCTCGACACTGTGACAGATGAAGAGAGTCGTCGATGACGGCGGGAATGCGCTTATCAATGACCTTAATTTTATCTGGGGGAACTGGAACGCGTCTGGCGTCAACAGAGCCAGACGAAGTTTACTGTTCAATATCAACCTGGAGGGATAAAACCGCGGTGTTCTCAGTCGTAGGTTGTGAGCTCGTATAGCAGTCCGAATGGACAGGTGAACCAAAGGTATGGCCGACTGTGCCACACAAATTTTGGCTACTCGAGAAAAATGGGTGTCTCATTTTTCACTACAATTGGGTCTTCCCACCAAACCCTTTACGGCCCTTAAATTTGTGTCGCGCTTAATTTGCTTTCATCTTTTGAGAAGAAGCAACTCGTCAAGTGTTTACTTGGAAACTGCAGTAACACTGGACAGCATCTTCGTTGTAATTTCGTGCTAGATCTCAGAAAACAGTACTTCTGTTTCTTGATCCTACTAGCTTCGAGTGGGGATCCTTTCACGGAAGTTGCTTACCACCCGTTTGCTTGTACGGCGCAACCGTTTGCGCAGGTCCGTAGCTACTATGTCAACAAACGTCCTGTGGGCCACGAGGTCATAATGACTAGAAGTGGTCTTACAATGTGCAGTATTTCAAGCGTCCAGAATGCGGACCATCGGATTCAGGTGGTGTAGCGTTACAATATCCTTTTCACCTCTGTTGAATCAATTCGCCATTTCAGCCTATAAATCTGCCATTTTTTAACTTGACATGCAAATGTCAACAATAAAAAGTGAACAGAGCATAATATAAATGAATGAATAATATATATTTCCCAACGCATATGTGAGAAGCACGCTTGGTTACGCGCGATCACTGTGGATATTTGCAAACCATACATAAAGGAATAATTTAACAGTAGCACAGTTTCTTGCAAGAATTACGTGCTCAAAGAGAGAATGACTGTAGTTTATGGAGCTTTCGCGCACGCAACAGAGAAATAGGTAGTTCGCTTATTTCACCGATTTAGTCTCAAAAAATGGGATGTTACACTAATTCTTTGTTTACAAGGTTGTGGGATGAGCGATTTTTCAAATATTTCAAGGTCACTCCGGGAGGGTGTCCAAACGCA
>QNGE01001227.1:167288-181824 GCA_008508345.1 Paragonimus westermani | reverse complement strand
CACTGAACTCGATTAGCCGCCGTCTCACTTAACGTCTCCAACCACAGAATCTGGGAATCAAGAAACCCCCAGCCTGGAATGCAAACCCAACATACACTGGCCAATCCAGTCGTGAACGATCTCACTTGTCTACGCCAGGTCATCATCTGTCCAATTCGCACCTAGCGCCAGTCGGCCACAGCGTCAACAAAGAGTGCACGGTGTAGCAGACGGTTCGCTGACATTCCCAATACATGACCTAACAGAACTCGTGTGATAATCAGTGCCAAACACCCGCTTCCTAACCTCCTCGCTGCTTACTCGCCGATGACACTCGGCACGAGCGATTGAACTCAGACATCGGTGGTCAACTACCCAAAGACGGGTCAAGTCTTCTTTCCTGAACGGACAAGTTTCACAGCCGCAATGTAATACAGCCCTCACTGTTGTCTGATACACGCGACCCTTAAGCTTCAGAGAGGTACCTCCCAGTCACCGTAGGTACCTCAGATTAGCGAACACCGCCCTAGCCTTACAGATACGCACTTCAACTTCAGTCCCTATCCATCCTCCTCCTCCTCCTACATCACCACCACCATCACCGCCGCCGCCGCTGATGCAGCTTCCCAGGTACACAAACCGGTCAACAACCTTCATGGCCTCATTGTCTAAAATTAAACCTACGCAATCACAACAATTTTGCGCAACCACTTCGCATATGGGGGCTGCACAGCGTATTTCGAAACACTTAACAGAACGCGATATACCGTTCAGCGTTGGTTGTGCTGATTGGTAAGTGTCAAACAGCAAAACCTTGTCGTCAGCATAACCAAGTACGCGGTTCACACTGACATCTTGTGAGTACCATAGACAGTCCTCCATTATCTCGTCCATGACAACACTAAATAAAAATGGTGAAAGGGAACAGCCTTCAGGTCGGCCGCTTCTGGTGCTGAAACTGTCACACAATCCACCGTAAGCCCTAACCGGAGCTGAAGTATGTGAATAAAGCGCAGACAGTATGTCCACACACTTGGTCGATACACCCCTGCGATTAAGCGACTCCAAAGGTGTAGATCGATCAACCGAATCGAACGCACCTTTGTAGACCAGAAAGACGGCAACCATCAGTCAGCGATACATATCACGCTGCTCCAGAATTCGACCGAGGGTATAAATGTAACCTATACATCCCCACTCAGGACGAAACCCTGCCTGTTCTTCCATAATGTTCGCCTCCCTAACTGCAGTGAATCGACGGAGTATAGTAGATGCCAGAGTCCTAGTAATCACTAGGGTCAAACTAATCCCCTTATGACTTTCGCAACACCCCCCCCCGATACCTTCCTTCAAGATGGGAACTGTTATCGCGTGACCCCAGTACGGAAGGATGGTCTCCGTCGTCGACACAAGTTGGTACAACTGAGTCAAGGCCTCTACTAACGCCTCTCCACCCTTGAAAAGTGGCGGCACGATATAATCTGGACCAGCAGCTCTATTACGTTTGAGAGCCACCACATTTGCAAACTAAGTGGCTCTGTGAGTTGTAGTTATCACTGTGAAAGCGATGTATATCAAGTTGGTGGAAAGTAGGTTGTGGTGCCCGCCGAACAGGAGGACATGCGTGAAGGGCTGTTTGGATGATGCGATTATATCCACTAACCGGATTTCTGCAACCGTAAACCTGTGGACCTACTGGCGAGTAACGCATGATAAGAATGACGGGAAAATGTAAGTATGGAGAAATAAGAATACGGTGGGTGGGAACAACGGAAGAAATAACAACGTAGCTTTAGACTCAGGAGCAGCCATCTTGAACAGGAAGCCAGCTTCAGTCGACAGCTGATGACAGACAGAGCTAACCGCAGGACGCGGTAAAAAAGGGCGGAAATCTAAGAGGTCTTACTCAACAAAACACACAATACGGTCGTTAAGATGAAATGTATCGCACCCACACATCGGATGTATTGATTGGCGAACACAACCGGACGATTCAGACTGTGGCTACGAATTTTAAGTGCGAAATATCAACGAAAGTGTACCAACTCGCCAAAAAAGGATTAAAATTAGCCAACTTCCATTCAACACTCAACCAACATGAATTTAGTGTCACATCATTTCTACCTACGGTGCAAGGTGAGCAGAAAGGTATCAATAAGAACTTATTTTAAGTGCAGCAAATACCATATCGGTCTGCCAGCTTTCCACATTGACAGCATGATATACATTCTATCATGCATGGCGTGGAAAGTGGACGCTTATTACAATCATCTTAGCAAGCACAGTAGGATGCCAGGATAAGACAAGAACTGCTTTGTAATCAGTCCACAACTTGAACGTTCAGAGATAAGCGGATCTTCTCTTGAACCACTCATATTTCAAGATTCTGATGAGCTTGTATATGGCTCGGACGTTAAGTGAAATCAAGCATTGTGGGAGGAGGTTCAAACAGTCAACTTTCAACAAAATTGCAAGTGCACTATATAAGAGACCATTCGGAAAAATGGTTGGTGTTAAGATATTCGTTGAGAAGCAAGCACAAATGAAGGAGTAGAACATTAGTTTAGGAGGGGCTAGTGAAAACAGGATGACACTATAGGATCAGATCGGAACGGGGGGAAAGTCGAACATGTGATAGTACTGGAGTATTGGGGGAGATTGGTTGCTTTGACAGACTTCAGTGTACGCGGAAATGTATTCTGGGGAATCATAAATAAGATAAGGCGTAGAGACATTTGAAATATTCTCTGAAAATTATTCACAAGCTGCAAAACGGCTAGTGAGAATAAAATCCGTGGGATGCTTAACGCGATAACAGCTTTAAACAAATTCGGAGGAAGCATAAGATCAGTACATAACACATCCGGAAAGACAACGAACCAACAAAACCGGCGGTGAACCACAGAGGCATGAATAAGTGGAAAAACTGGATGGTGTGGAAGGGAGACAAAAGACTACAGCGTTTGGCATAGACAGTCTTTTTTATTTTGGTGAGATCGTTGTGTACGAAGAGACTACGTTTTATTGTGTTCAAGTGTGACGTTTAGATAGTTAACAAACAGCAGCTTAATTGAAGACCCATTGGAAATCAAGCGCACATTATAAAGCTTCTTACATCGGTGGATTTAGAAAAGTGAGGAAAAACGGTATTAACGTAATTAGAGGTGTCAAGTGAACTTAATTTTAATCATAGTTTTTGCTTTCAGAAGGACTTAACAGTTTGCCGAATTCCAAAAGAAGTACCAGACTTGACGGGGCTAATCAGTGCTGCGCATCTCTGCTATCACCGAGGTTTGCCCTGGTCCCCGCTCTCGTCGGGCACCCATAATGGCCGGTACACCATCGAATTAACGTTAAGCACGACCGAATAACCATATCTAAACCCACAGAGGCATTCGATTGAGAGCAACGCTCAGGATGACCCAATAGTCCTCACATGAGGCAAAGATGCTTTCTAATAAACGTTATCCATAATCCCACAATAAGAACTTTCTGAGAGGACGGGGCATACCTGAATTCAAATGTAGACGAATCGGTATAAAAGAGGCGCAAAAGGAGAACAATAAAGGAACGAACTTTGGACCCTGCGCAGCAACGGATTCGGCGATGAACTGGGAAAAGACGAGGCTGATAAGTTGTGAAAATTGCTTAAGATTCGTGGGATAATCACGGAAAAATAACAAACGACTGAATAAATATGAACAATTGCCTGCCACTGAGACTGTTAAAATTGTCGTTGTAATTCTGTAAACAATAAGAAAGGCCATAAGGCCTCTAAAGAGCCATGAAAAATGGAATCAAAGAGATGGAGTCCAAAACAGATGAGAGATAAACACTAGTAAACGAATGGACGCATCCGTGATCCTCATCCATTCGAGAATCAACTGTTACGGTCGTAATCGCTTAAACGAAGATTGGTCATATTCAGGCCGCACATTAGTGATATTTAGGTTCAAAACACATGCGAAAGGTTGACTAATATCAATCCTTCAGATCTCACAAACAAGACTTTTCATCAGTAAGGCAGCTATAGAAAAAATACGCAATGCCGAATGACAAAAACAAAACAAATTTGGAATAACACCCACTTGGAGATTGGAGCCTGGTTTCAAGGGATGAATGGGTGGATGTGCCTTATCAGTGGATTTGCCGTTCCTCGGATGAATACCGGATTCCAATACACGCGACGCGAATGCTGATCGAAGGGGGAACGAAACGGTTAGCAGGTGGTAAGTAACTACCAACGCGAATTAAGACAACAATGAAGAACACGGGTGTATTTAGCTTTGATCTGAATCCCAAACGTACGATCTAACGAGCCAACTTCAACATAACGGGACGGCAGCCCGCCCGTTCAGGTTAATATCGCATTGAAAAATAACTCCTTTAGCAAAACAGCAGTGGTTGTTAACGCCTAACTGGAATAAAGGCAGAAAAGACAGATGGACGAGATTTGAGTAGCTAAAATCATACCAAAAAAGTATAGTCAACACTAAGGTGTCTGGACTTTGCAAACAAATTGCTAAGTTTCAAACAGGAGTACGACATCTGCAAATATTCGTTGCTCGAATTACATAGACAACTCGGCCAAACGATGACAATAGTTATGCCACTGAGCCAAATGAGCCGCCATTACCCTAACAGTTCGGTAGGAGAATGTGAGACACACGGTCACCAGTTCGAAAAGTGAACGCCATAAACCGATAACTGTGCTGAGTTCTTTACGCATTACGACTTCACGGCAGTCGGTTACCGCATTGTGAGTACCCGGTGTGGCCGACCATTAGTCGGCGTGAGTCAAAAATCCAGATGTACACATCCCAGAGGACTACACGAATGAAAGATCCGGACAATTTGTAAGATATCCTATACCCAACCCAATGGCCGTTAATCTGCCGATTTCATCCGACGAATGCAACTGAACACGGGCACCGAAGGCCGAAATTTTGAAGACGGCTTGCCTACTCTAGTTTAAACAGTCGCTTTTCGCAACTACGGGACACCATATCAAATGATCGCTCGAAACACCCGACTGTTATATGAAGCTTGTGTGGTGGATGCTGCTCGTGAATGAGTGTTAGGCTTATAAACGTTCCGTCACCTGGCTAGACAATCTCGTCTGCTCAACTTCGTGTGCGATTCCAGATATATATAAGTATATATATTCCACCGAGCTCAGTAAGAGAACTGGTAAGGATGGATGCACTGACAAATCACGATGTCAGCACGGTGAACGAAAAGTACGATAATGAAAAGTCCAGGAACAACAATCCACTGAAGTGCGAAATCAACAACATTGAGGATGATGTTGGTCCAGTTCATACATCCGGGGCTTTTCCAGAATAAACTGGCAGGAATGAGCCGGTCCTTCGTAGGCATACAGTCAATGGTTTAAGCAACGAAAAATTATTGGAAGGACAGCTACTCACAAAATCCTCTAATCAGAATGACCAGAGAGTCTATGATGATAACGCCTCCACCCAATTGAGCATACTTACACAGGTTTTCAACCCGTGGAACAATAGTGATTGGGCAACCTGACCCGCCCGATTACCTGAGCACACTCTTATAGAACACTCGAGGAGCACAGACTGAACAGTTTCCAGGACTCCAAAATTGCAGGCAGTATCGCACATGGAATCGGACAAACTGGTGACACTGACCAGTTTTCCATTAGCATACAACGAAACGTCGGTAGAGTAATTTTTAGCAAAGATGGACCAACTGAACATTAATACGTATGGGAATAAAAAGACTGACTTCCCTGGGACAAGCTCCCACTAATTACGTTAGCAACTTTGCTGTCCGGTCGTGTTCAGGACATAGCATTTAGTTAGGGGAAGCCAAGCAAGAAGCGTCATCGAAGAGTCACCCACATTCAACGCAAAGAGAGCTAAGAGTGGGAGCCAGGCAATTTTCATGTCCGGCAGGGGTAGACCGCTACCAACTGGGCTGGATAGAGTGTGCTTCACACCTTCAAAGTGCAAAATACTACCTCAAGATTGGAGCGATCTCACAACTGCGTTCTTTCTTGTAAGCAATCCGTTTGAGACTGTGGACATTCACGTACTTGGGTAGCACTATATCGCCAACCCGCAACATTGCTGATGGGATAGCAGTCAGGACAGCAGAAGCATGAGTTGCCTTTGCCAACCTGCGCCATCTGTGTCGTTGAAAAGACGTCCGGTCGTCACTAGTAGGAGGGGTATATCATGTTTGTGTACATTCCGTTTGGCCCTATAATTCGGAAACGTGGTCTATTTGCAACGATGGTGTCAATAGACTTGCCGTGTTTGACGACTACTGTCTCTACCACTTAGCTCACTTCAAACGGGATGATCGCGTGAGCAATACGGCCGTTCGCAGCCGCGTATTTCTGAACGCTCGGGATAAGTGATTAAGTGGTCAACCGATCATGTTGCAATGCTTGCAATGGTTGGGTCACGTAGTTTGCATGTCAGCTGAGCGTCTACCGTACCGGACGTCAACAGCTAGATGAAACTGCGTGGTGGTCAAGCTTCGAAATGGTCACAATATACGAAGACCTTGGCTGCCCTACTGAGTGAAGTAGGTAGGTGTTGACTTCCCGGCCGGAGTCCCCACGATCACTTAGATCGTTGGCCGGAAACGCTGTCGGGAAGAGCAATACGCCCAGTCACTAAAGTGTCTACACTCGCGCCGTTCCTGCTTTTTTTCACCTAAACTTGTTTAACACACGAACACATTCACCAACACCCCCACCCTCCCCCAGTAGACTGTGATCTGTACCATTTCTCTAATCTTAACGTTCCTGTTTAACTCATAAATTCATATATAACCCGCACGTATTCCTATTTAATTGTAAAAACCCGGTGAGAATGACCAAAAACAGCTGTTTGCAAGATTGACTTCTTATAAACTTATTTAGTCTGTTTTTGCCCTTTTTATCGAATTCTTTTGTCTGGGCTCTAACAAATCACTGAGGCGGTGAGCGACTGCCAAGGTCACAATACAAGTTGATCGTACCCATAGTCATTATGAATGTATGAACGAGTGGGCGCGGATTGTACAACGTCGACAAGCCCTGCCTACTTCTTGACCACGGGTGTAAAATGTACAACTATCAGCAAGTCTCTACGAAAATGAATACCTGAACAATCCTATGTAAGTTATTGCTGTCCTACCAGATACATGATGTTGAGATTCGGTAAGGTGATATCTAAATAAGTCAGCTTTATCGTAAGTGATGAATATTTTTCATCGACGACAACATTAAACTTTAGTGAGAATACAGACGATATCCGGTTCTAAGACGCGTAAAAGTTTTGCGCACTTTAAAGCTGTCCTATGTTTTGATAACTTACGATAAAGTCAACCAAACCGGTTGAAAGTTAATCGTATCTGACTGCAGTGAGAAATAATAATCCGAGTTCGACCTTCGGTCACATTTCTAGGTCAATTATATGACAATCAACACGAGTTCAGCTCTTTCATGCCTCAAAACTGCATAGCATTAGTAGGCACATTAGTTAAAACGACGGGACCGAAGGATGTGTTAATCAAACGCAGAATGGACGCAAGACGGCATTACAGAGATCTTCAGAAACTTAAATGGCTTGGTATAAACCTGATAGTGAATCGTCAACATGCGTTAAGGATAACCAACAAGGTTAAAAAACAGGCAACGCATCCGATGAAAGGAAACCCAGCAGACTGCTCGTGGTATCTGATAAAGATATTTGATGCGTTTCGTGCACTGCATCAGACGTACATCAGTCCATGATATCGTCCACAACCCTGACCCATCTAGAAACAAGACCGTCTGGGCACAGGAAATAAGAAACCATACTCGCGATGTGGGTCAGCAGGGAAGTCGCCCATGGAGTAGCCATGTCAGGTCTAAAAAGAACGAAGCAAAAAGCCTTACATTCTTAGAAGTGAAACCTTCTGAGCATTTGTTAGTTAGATCGATAAAAGTAGGGTTCGCTTGTCGAGTGCTTTGATGCCTCAATTAGTTTGACGAAGAATATCACTCACGTAGAATCAAGCCAATAGTTAAGTCAAGAAACAGAAGAGTGGTGGTTTGGAGCTGCTTTGTAAAGATAACTTGGGATATCAACGTTATAATGAAGAAAAGATGACCAAGGAGACATGTTTTGACATAATTCGTGGGATCATCGTTCCGTACTACCAAAAATCTGTCTGAAGATGCCGATAGAGTAGGTGGTCTTCGGCTAAACGGTTCGTTACATTTCCAGTACGGCTTTCTTTTAACAGTTTCGCCGGTGACCATAAAGTCCAGAGTCACGTCTTATTTAGAGAATGAGTTGAAGAACGCATACGATGGTACTGTCAATCCACTTCCAAGTAACCAGTACAAGAACATTTGTAAGTAGATCGCCAAAATTACCAAATCACAGGGCAGCAACATTTGCAAATGAATATCCCGCTTCAAAATCCCAGTTAAAAACGCATTAAACCTTTGACTGTCTAAAAATTCGAAGTCTATTTGAGAAAATCCTTGTTACTATCTTAAAAACATGTAATCTTCATGATAAAGCTAACTCCACAGGTTACTGCTGATAGAGACAGGACGAAACAGACCGTTTACAGTTGAAGGGGAACAGCTTACCCGCCCAACGATTGTCTTGGGTCTGTGTACGGACAAGCCCAACCAGATCCATGTTTGTCGGGAATATATTGGTCTCCGTACGCGGATAGGAGATGTAGCCTTGAGTGTACAGTCGTTCGGCCAGATGCATCGCCGCCTTTGCTCCTATCCTCAGTTTGCGTGTGGCTAGCTTTTCCAACTCCTGTAACGTTCCAAAAGCATTAAGAATGAGTAAAAACGAGGAGAACCGACGGGTATGCAAGGAGTGGGAATTAACAATCGGAAGCTGTCTTTGTCCAGCAATCTGGGTGTAACTGGTCGATTTTATTGCCAATTATACTAAGTGATGAAGGAGTTCAAAGTCATATGTATGAAGATAGATTTATCGGAGGGATTGTTCGATATGGTTACGTGATAACGACCCAAACCACCCACCACACGCCCGCGAGTTTGAGTCTCACTTTGAATTCTATTGCTTCAGCTTGCGTAGTTTGGCTGGCCACAGTTGTCACCAGATAGATCAAGGGGCAGTGTTTGGAATAACCTTTCGGAGAGGGTTGTGTACTGACCTGGAGATAACCCTAGTCTGTTTGTCCTACGATGTGCAAACTACCCGCAAAATAGTAGTACACATCGTCCTTAAGGACGCATGGCCGCTTGTCTGCAGTCCCCTGCTGCATGCGACGCGTTTGTTTGTTTGCAAGTTTGTTGGTTCATGAGCGCTGATGGCACCAAACATACTTCCACCTTACCTGTTTGAGTGCCCGATGACACATTTAGTAACTACTGCGCATCGGTATCGTTTACGGTTACACGAGTTCTCATGACTTTTGTGTACTATACGGTGAGTCTCCAACTTATTTGTATTTTCACTTGGTGTCTAGTTCCTATTGTGTCCACCATCAAACACCAAAATTTATAGGTCGCCTGCAACGTCGACGACTGGCAGGGGAATCAGTATTTCATTCCAGGGAGTTAAATGAACAAGGATGTGTGCGGAGACTTGAGGACTAGCGGATGAACGTTCATATGAGCAGCCCCACGATAAAAACCTGAAGGAGAATTGGTCCATCAACAAGCCGCCACACAGCCTACCGACATCAGAGCACCGGTCTTCGAAATGGCGCTTAACTGTCAGAAAACCATTATAAAGGAAAGCAAACTTAAACAATGTGAGGGGAAAAAAGCACGAGACAGAAAAGGACCTAACCACTGAAAGAAATAGTTAGGTCCATATTCAAACATTCAAAATCAACGTTCCCACACTCTACAAACAAACAACTAAGCTGTAGGCCAAAGTAAGGCATCATCAGCAAGACAGCTTCCTTATGACCACCGTTGTCCCGCATCATTAAATGCACACAACTCACAGACAACTCGACCAAACAACGACAACATTCATGCCACTGAACTCGATTAGCCGCCGTCTCACTTAACGTCTCCAACCACAGAATCTGGGAATCAAGAAACCCCCAGCCTGGAATGCAAACCCAACATACACTGGCCAATCCAGTCGTGAACGATCTCACTTGTCTACGCCAGGTCATCATCTGTCCAATTCGCACCTAGCGCCAGTCGGCCACAGCGTCAACAAAGAGTGCACGGTGTAGCAGACGGTTCGCTGACATTCCCAATACATGACCTAACAGAACTCGTGTGATAATCAGTGCCAAACACCCGCTTCCTAACCTCCTCGCTGCTTACTCGCCGATGACACTCGGCACGAGCGATTGAACTCAGACATCGGTGGTCAACTACCCAAAGACGGGTCAAGTCTTCTTTCCTGAACGGACAAGTTTCACAGCCGCAATGTAATACAGCCCTCACTGTTGTCTGATACACGCGACCCTTAAGCTTCAGAGAGGTACCTCCCAGTCACCGTAGGTACCTCAGATTAGCGAACACCGCCCTAGCCTTACAGATACGCACTTCAACTTCAGTCCCTATCCCCCCCTCATCCTCCTCCTACATCACCACCACCATCACCGCCGCCGCCGCTGATGCAGCTTCCCAGGTACACAAACCGGTCAACAACCTTCATGGCCTCATTGTCTAAAATTAAACCTACGCAATCACAACAATTTTGCGCAACCACTTCGCATATGGGGGCTGCACAGCGTATTTCGAAACACTTAACAGAACGCGATATACCGTTCAGCGTTGGTTGTGCTGATTGGTAAGTGTCAAACAGCAAAACCTTGTCGTCAGCATAACCAAGTACGCGGTTCACACTGACATCTTGTGAGTACCATAGACAGTCCTCCATTATCTCGTCCATGACAACACTAAATAAAAATGGTGAAAGGGAACAGCCTTCAGGTCGGCCGCTTCTGGTGCTGAAACTGTCACACAATCCACCGTAAGCCCTAACCGGAGCTGAAGTATGTGAATAAAGCGCAGACAGTATGTCCACACACTTGGTCGATACACCCCTGCGATTAAGCGACTCCAAAGGTGTAGATCGATCAACCGAATCGAACGCACCTTTGTAGACCAGAAAGACGGCAACCATCAGTCAGCGATACATATCACGCTGCTCCAGAATTCGAACAAGGGTATAAATGTGACCTATACATCCCCACTCAGGACGAAACCCTGCCTGTTCTTCCATAATGTTCGCCTCCCTAACTGCAGTGAATCGACGGAGTATGGTAGATGCCAGAGTCCTAGTAATCACTAGGGTCAAACTAATCCCCTTATGACTTTCGCAACACCCCCCCCCCGATACCTTCCTTCAAGATGGGAACTGTTATCGCGTGACCCCAGTACGGAAGGATGGTCTCCGTCGTCGACACAAGTTGGAACAACTGAGTCAAGGCCTCTACTAACGCCTCTCCACCTTTGAAAAGTGGCGGCCCGATATCATCTGGACCAGCAGGCTTATTATATTTGGGTGGTCAAATGCAATTGCGAACCTCTGTTTTAGGGGAGGGTTCAAAATCTACCGACTAGGGTGCTACATTACAAGTTTTTGGTGGCAACGGATAAGGAGCAGGAGGCCAGCTAAACTGACCCTCGGTGTTCCCCCCGAAGCTCTCACCTTCTGGACATATTACAGATGAGTGTTATGTGCTTTGTTGATGGCTCCACTGACAGACTGCCGTCTCGGACCAGTAGCACGGATAAGCTTAAAGAGTTTGCCGCCGTTCTCTTAGACAGAAACGGTCCCCACCTCCTCAGCTTTCTTCATCAACCAAGCCCCACGATCAGCCTCCAGCCTACGTCTCCGCTTCCCGTGGATATCTCTTCTGGAATTGTTACATGAACTGCCAGGAGGAACGTTTCGCCTGACTTCTAACAATTAGTGGGATTCCTCCCAGATATAGTGTCTGTTCAACTCATGCACCCCCGTGCCACATGCCACAGTACCTGCTTCATGAATGGCTTGTTAGTTCTCGGTCCAACAGCTATTACGAACCTCATGTGGAGAACTGCTAACCCTACTTTCTAAGCTGGTTTGGTACTTATGCGTTACCAGCGGTGTGGCCAGGTTCTCAACAGCCAGCCGTTGTAATCGGTGGGTTTGTTGATCAGTGAAAAGAAGAACAAAACGATAGCGTACTAAGACGTGATCTGAATCGAAATACGTGCCCCGGTAAGAACGACAGTCTTGAATGGAACCCGCTATATGATCTACCTGAGATCAGGCCTGACTAAGAGGAGGACGCCAAGTATAGCAATGATGCACACGATGACCAAAGTAAGTGTTGATTGAAAATAGCCTATGCTCAGCACAAATCTGTAACAGTAACCCCCCTCTATTATCTCGGCGATTTGATGCTACCCCAAATCTGTCACCTCAACGAGGCTCAGCTTCACGGAAGCTACCGACCTGAGTGTTCATATTTCTGGCCAGAACGACTATATCAGAACCATGTGTTGACCGAAGGAGAAAGGCCAGATGCGAATAAAAGACGTCCTTGACATCGATCTCACCGCATTCAGTTGGGACATGAACAGATGCAATGAAAATGTTTTCGAAAGTTTTGCGTCTAGAGCTGGCCTTAGGAGAACTTGCCAAGCGGACGGCACAAAGTCTACCGTTAACAGAAATCTAACCTACCAGTGCGGCTGCGGCCGTCCTGCTGAGGGCTATACCTACTCCAACCTGACCGGTAACGAAGGCCGTGGAATCACCCGAAGTGTATAACGAGGATCAAATAGACAGTGTGGGTGCTGTCAGTTCCATACTACTTGTCCTGGATTCTAGTTTTCGAAATGCGCCATACATTGACATTCAATGAGCCTGACGTTCGTATGAAAGTGGTTTGTTGACCTGTCTGTTTTGTAGTGCAAACGTTGAAAACACATTAATTTTGCAATATAAGTGTAAGCATGGGACGGAAAGGCCTAAGGCTGAGTGGCACAAGATAGGACTTACCGACACAGTGTTGCTATTATTAGCTATATCTATTGTGGGGCCTGCAGAGTAATTACCAGATATGGGGGTTAAATGGGGTCTGAGAACTAAATTAGATAGGGCAGGAGGTGAGAGTGTAGCAGTAGCGTGTTTTCGTCTATCCACCCTGCTGTATGTAGCAGATATGGCGACCCGGTTTATACTGTGAGACGGCTGATGCAGTATGGAATTGTTGCTGTAGTAGATATCCATCATTGGGTGTGGGCGGAGATACTGCCGAAACGCCCAGAACTAGGCAAGGGAGTGATCAGTGTACTCAACCAGTCGTTGGCTCAAGAGCCTGTACGGCAAGGCAGCGGTGATGTACCAGAAGTGGTACTTTTCCGGAGAAGGATGCCAACGTTTTTCCAACTCCTAACCTGGAGGACCAGGATAATGTGGTTTGTCATATCTCTACCTACTGGCCTGCCTGGTATGAGTGACTCCATCGGTGTGGTGGTCGCACCGTCCAACAGGTCATTGAGATTTGCAAGCAGTCACACCGCGTCAAGGTCCAGTCCTCTAGAACAACATGGTCAGCAGTTTGGTGTACAAGAACCTTTACTACTAATAAGCTGTGTAGAATGACCAGATATTTCAAAATAACAGTGCGGCGACCGACCGTCAACGTCCCGTACAAGAGTCTGAGTAGTCCCATAACAAAACTGTGCTTTTCAGGATTTATTCATGCAGACTACGTTGCCCACCTTTGCCCACCTGTGCGCGGTGTTCGGGGTATGGTGTTCAATCAGGCGGAGTTGTGGTAGATACAGCGGGCAAATGCGAAAATAGTCTGGGAAAGGATGAGCGTGAGACGGGGGCCATCGATAACAGGAACTGCCTGTACAAGCCGTCTGATAGTGAGAAAATAGCTCACAAATACTGAAATGCACCCAACTGACAGCACGGGTTGTGCCCTGTTTCGAGTTAGGTCCGCGCCTGCTAAACGTTACCAAATGAGCCGATCGTTATTGCTGTCGACGAATGTGTATGCTTGTGTAGTCTCTGCGGCCGGAATGGCGAAGATAACTCCATTCAATTAGTGTCCAACAGTATGAGATCATTGCTTTAATGAGAAGCCTGACACATAAATCAACATAGTACGACGAAAATTTAAAAGAACGAGGGAGAGAGTGACAGGACAATTTGCTCAAACAAGTCAGTGATTGTGACATACCATATCTTATGACTTTCCCGATCAGAAACTTTGCGTAACTCTTGATGCACAGCTGAGTAAACCACTAAGTCTATTGTGGCGAGCCGCAACGTCAGTTGATTCATGTCTCAAGTTCTAGTGGATCCCGAGTTCCTCCAATAAGGGCTTACGAACCGAAAAAGGGAGCGCGATATGAAGCACGTGTCCCGACCGACCAAAGAGATGACGACCTAACCACTGAAAATGACTACGTCCATATTCAAGCATTCAACATCAATGTGCCTACACCTTGCAAACAAACAACCGAGCTGCAAGTGAGAGTAAGGCGTCATCAGCAAGACAGCTTCCTTACGGCTTTCACTGTCCCGCGTCGTTAAATGCGCTCACTTCACAGACAACTCGGCCAAACAAC